>SKCR01026301.1:0-124235 GCA_019454045.1 Zanthoxylum bungeanum
TTTCGATTCTGCTTTGTAGAGTAAGAAAACAGAAAATGATTTTTGAAATATGGACCAGTATTCAGTGTTGAATTTAGCATAATTGAATCTTAATCATATATTATTGTTATACATACATGAGTGACGTAAAATTATAAAAAAAAAAAAATTAATAACACAAAAAGGATTAATACTACATCCTAATTCTTGAAATTGTATGATCTTTTATTAAAAAGATAAAACTATTTTTTTAATGAAATATCTCAACATGAAAAGAGTCGTCTTATATTCCAATTAAATTGACACCTAGAACCTTAGCAAAGAACAAACTATCGAGAGAGACTATTATTAAAAGAAATGAATCATAACATATTACAAGGATATGTGATGAACACTAAAAAATATATATATATTAAAAGAAAAATTAATCATTTTACACTTATAGTTTCATTAATCCCCTTAATTAAGCACATTTGTTAAATAATAATTATATTTATGTTTATTGTGATTTTTATATTTTATGTAGGTGAAATAATACTTTCGATGCATATATAGAAAAATGGACTTGATAATTGGATTTTGGTGGCCGGAAGTTTAATAGGGCGTTCTAACGGTGTATAATTTCGGAAATTTCAACCATGTGCAATGCTCATATTTTGGACATAACTTTTTACTCTGATATATCGATTGAAGTGATTCCAGTTCCAGATGAAAGAATACTCAAATATATACAACTTTACTGTTGACAAGATTTTCTAATTCTGAAGTTTTCAAGACCGAAATTAATGAAAAATCCAAAGTGTATTATATGAATTATTAAAGTCAAAATAAAAAAAAATAAAAATAAAAATCATAGATCCACCAACCATGGCATGTTTGGTGCCATGTTTGGTGAGAAAGTGATAGCTTTGCAAATTGCAAATACCTTACAATTTGCAAAGTAAATGAGGTGCTCTACACCTTATTTTTCCTCAGCCCGGATTCCATAGTTTTCTCTACAAAATTGTGGAATTCTAGCTCGTGTGTTTTATTTTTTTTAAAGATTTTTTGTAATTTCTTTTATTTCAGTAATAAAATTATGTGTGTTTTTATTAAAATATGAGTAGCTAATTTTTTTTTTTTTTTTGTTGGGATAAAAGGAGAAGCTTTTAATATGAAAATTTAGATTAATCTCACTTATATTATAATATATAAATTATAATTTAATGACTAATATTTAATTTAATTCTGGATTAATTATTGACAAACTTTGTTACCGCCTACATGACTGATTTTATTTATTTCGCATAATGGAGTACCTAATTGGACTTGTTATAGATAAAAGTTATCACCTCCTTCATGGCTGGTTTTATATGTTTTTGCATAATAAATTTCTGAAATAAATTAATTGGGTAATAACGACAATTCATATATTATAAAAAGTGAGATTTCTAAATTTGAAATATTAAAAGTGGATCCCATAACCCCCAGTGTTTTATTTTATTGTTGAAGTTTAGATTAAAATTTTCCAATCACTTTAAACAAATCAAGTATTTTTATTTTTATTTTTATTCAAATTATTATTTTATTTTACTAAATCTATTCCATGTGGATCGACCCCGGACTTACCGGATTATTTTATTACTTCGACACTCTTATATTTGGGAGTAAAGAACCATTTTTTGAGCGTGTCAAGTTTTTGGCGCCATTGTCGGGGAATAAAATTTAGTAGATAGAATAATCGTTGTAATTAATTTTTTTCTTTTTCTTTTTATATTTATATTTATATTTTTGTATTTATTTTTATTTTGTTATATTTTCTGCATTTAATTTTTTTTCCACTTGTTTAGTATTTTCTTTTTGTAAGTATTGTATTTGTATTTTTAAATTTTAGCATATAGTTTAAAATTAAGTTGCATGAAACACTGGTCTTGATCATCTAGCGGTAGATTAAATAAAGAGTCTCAATCACTTTCATCGTCTGTCAAAATGGTCAAGAACCAAAATGAAAATTCACATGCCCGAGTTGAAAACCCAGTTGATCAAGAAGAAAATGAGTCTCATCATGGCGATCTTAATAATCTTAGGACACTCAGACAATTCATGAATCCCGATAGGACAAGATCACCATCTTGCATTATTTTTCCCCCAGATACATCACGTTTCAATTTTAAGTCAGATGTCATCCAACTTTTACCCACATTCCACCGTCTAGAATCAGAAAATCCTTATTGTAAGTGTTCCTAGAACATGCCAAGATCATCTAAGAGTGATTTGTGTGTGAATAAACAAGAGGAGTTGCGAAAATACTCACAATGCTTGGTAGAAAAAATTTAAAACTTTCATGGATGTGTAGAAGCTCCAAGCCTTCAAATTGAATTCTAAACTCATGGATTTGTTTCCCTATCACCTTCATTTGTCTCTTTAATGTGTTAGCAAGAACAAAAGAAAGAAAAATTGCTCTCTAAGAGAAGCAATGGTGTTCGGCCAAGGGGAGAGGAGGGAGAAGAGAGATGAAGTTGTTTTTAATAATTTTAGTTTTCTAAAAACTAATAATAAAAACAATAATTCAAAAAGTGTATATACCTTTTTCAAAAGAGCAAAGTGTGTTGGACAAGAAACCTTTAAAAGCTCCTAACCACTTCCATCACTCAAGTGACTTGTTGATGTAAGTTGGTGAGCTCCACTTTTAATTCCAAATTTAAGTCAGACAATCCAACACACAACTTCGCTCGGGCCCGGGTTTGTTTAATTCCGAATTAAACGAATTTACCGTTGCGACTTAATTAAATCCAATTTAATTAAATAATAATGCCTCGCAATATTATTTACGTAAGTCGCTTACGAATTAATTAGAATTAATTTGTTCGCTCGAATTAAAATCCAATTTTAATTCCGCATTGAAATCTAATTTCAATTAATATATCCGATATATTATTTTAGCCCAAATAAATAAATTAAATAGTAAAATCCAATTTAACTATTAAATTTACTTTACCGATTAATTCCAAATTAATCGCGTTCTCTCTTCTAGTCTAATTAATCCCAGATTAATTCTTGACCCAATTAATACCATATTAATTTTCTCTTTGGTAATTAATCCCAGATTAATTTATTGCCGTAATTAATCACAGATTAATTTTCTCTCTCATAATTAATCACAGATTAATTCTTATTCGAGTCAAATGTCATCGGTGAATCTTCGGGAAGCGACCCAAGAGATCCCTGGATATGTTGGCAGTAAATACGGTCATCGGACTATCCGAATACGTGCGTACCTGGTACCACGTTCTTACCGATTTACAAGACATGGTTGGCTTCTAGAAAAACACCGTGTCTGCCCAATTCTCCAGAAATATTCTTTAAAGGAATATATAATCTTTGTCAGGCGTAGTTTACGTAGTATTGCGTATTACGATCCAGTATCAGATGTCACATACTAGGCCTGGGACTGGAATTGTGTCTGCCCCGCACGAAGCATATATCGGATCTCTGGTAACTAGTCTCTATAATCAGATAATCATGACCTAGTCATATTATCCCGATGACTGCAGTACTTAAGAGTATTAGTTCCGTATCCTATGTGATCATCATCTCCATATGATTGAAGTGATACTTCCATATTGACATCACACCCAATACACTATGATTCTCAGTATACCCAGAAGAGGCGTACACAAAACCTGTCAAAGCCCCGGACGACCAAAACCAAAGCATACTGATTGTCGCAAGTATTAGCGATACAAGTCTCAGGTTAAGACCAAATACACCTACCCTGATTCGGATTCCCATAGACACATAGTCATACTATCAATGGGATTCCAAGGGGTCTATCCAGAGCGAAGCTGTTTCCGTACCATCGGTAAACAAAACCTCATATTACACTTGCATGAGTATCCAATACTCAAATATATGAGAACTATACTGTTACACTTCCATAACACGCACAAGTGTAATACTAGTCTATTCTGCATTATCGATGTCCAGTCTCGATAATACTACAACTAGGGATATTTAATGATTAAACCTTACGTGGATTAATAATGTCCGATATCTTATTAATCTGGTACTAATCTTATGGACTTTTATCATTTATATATCCCGGTAATCCAATTACAAATGATAAAAGAGCAATTTCCTTTGTCACATAGTTAATTTGTACAACAACACCATGTTCTGTACAAATAGTGATGCTATAGGTCATAATTGTCCAACACTTATGGAACTTAAGGGAATTTGAAGAGGTATTAACACTTGCACATACCAAAATTGCAGTATGAATATAATTCGATTAAAGTTTTTTCCCTTTTCTTTAAAGGATAAAACTAAAATTTGGCTGCAAAACCTTAAGTCAGGATCCATCCTAACATGGGATGATTTGTAAGAATAGTTTTTAAAACATATTCTTTCCCCTCATAGGACAAACTCCTTTAAGAGGAGAATCACAACCTTCACACAAGACTCTGGGGAAATATTTTACCAATATTGGGAGAGGTTTAAGGAGATGTTAAATGTTTGTCCATATCACGAGTTTGAAACATGGAGGCGGGTTGCCAACTTCTATGAGGTTTAACACCCCAAGGTAGACAAGTAGTGGAGATGATGTGTAATGGTGAGTTTAGGGATAAAAATCATGAAGATGCACTAGATTACCTAGAACACATAGCAGAGGCTGCACAACAATGGGACACAGTTGGCACTTATGAGTCGCCTGTAAAACCACAGCCATCTAGTAGAGGTATGTTTAACCTTAGGGAATACCATGACCTTTCTGCTAAGTATGCATCTCTAGCTAAAAAGTCTAGGCATTAAAAAAGAGGAAAAATGATCATGTCAAGTCAATTCAAGAAGTCACTTGTCAAATCTGTAATTCAAATGAACATATCACACAAGTTTGCCCAACCTTGTCAGCATTGCAAGAATATCTTCATGACCAAGTCAATTCCATAAACAATTTCAATAGACCAAATCCAAACCCAAACTCACAACCTACAATTCTGGTTGGAGAAACCATCCAAACTTCAATTGGAGAAATGATAACCAAGCACAACCATCGCAACAACCTCCTCAGGTACACCAGAATTTCTGAAATTCCCAGAATTATACATCATAAGTCCCACCACCTAGGAAAACCCTTCAGGACACCTTGCATGCATTCATTGAGAAATATGAAGCCATCAATAACCAAAATATGCAAATATTGATTGATCTGAAAGATACTTTCTCCAAATTCACATCTGCTTTGACCATTAATAAGAAAGAAAAGTTTCTTGCACAACCACAGCCAAACCCCAAGAGTCATCAAAACCCTCACGAAGGTAGTTCTGGTAGTCACTCATAGACCAAGTCATTTATGTTATTACTATTCGCAGTGGTAAGGTCATCCACATACCTATTCTTGAAGCTCGCGAAAATGAAAATAAATCATATTCAAAGGGTAAGAAAGTGGTTGATGAACCATTACCCGTCGTTGATAACAATTTTTCTCATGCACCTCTATTTCCATAGCCATTAAGAACAAAGAAATTGAACCATTTTCCAAAGATATATGAAATATTCAAACATGTAAAGGTCAATATTATTTTGTTAGATGTCATCCAACAGATTCCGTCTTATGCCAAATTTCAGAAAGATTTATGCACTGTTAAAAGAAAACATCAGGTAAGAAAGAAAGTTTTTCTAGCTGAACATGTAAGTTCCATTCTCTCAACCAATAATGCATTAAAATACAAAGACCCTGGTTGTCCAATAATTTCATGTATTATTGGAAATCAAAAAATTGAACATTATTTGCTTGATTGTAACGACCGGGGATTCTGACTACTGAGATTGTGAGACAAATTTCACTTAATAAAAATTATAATTGGAAACATAAACCCTCGTGAAATGATTATCGGAAGTTTCTTCGAGAATCCGATATTAGATGTTATGATGTTCCACTTCGAACGGCCCATGGTATTTGGGGCATAACATTTTCATACAAACTCTGATTTTTATGAATTTTATATCGTCGGAAAGCTGAGATTGAGATCTACAATTTTCAAGTTAAATATTTTTCCAAATTCAAACCAGAAGTAAGCCGAAAAGGCAAGCCAAAAATCTAGATGAATAGTACCGTGGACTTATCTAGAAAAGTCTCCATTTTTCTCCAAATTTCTATAATTTTCTACAACATTCCAAATATCAAATAACTCATTGTATATAAAGGAGTACTATTCAAGGTTTCCCAAAATTAGAAAAGAAAGAAAGGAAGGAAGGAGTAACATGGAGGAGAGGAAGAATGAGAAGATGAGAAGAGAGAAAATAAAGAAAGAAGATGAATCAAGGAAGAGTATGGATCTCTTTGGAGGGATTGAAAGATGTGAAGATCAAAGAAAGAGAGGTAAGAAAATTATGACCTAAGTTGAAATACTTGAGCTTTAATAATTTGATAATTATAGTATGATAAAAGCTTGAGTATGATGATGATTATGTGGTTTATAAGTATGAAGATAGTTGATGATTGAGTAGGAATTGAATTGGAGTATTAAGTTAATTAGGGGATTTTAAGATTTAAGGAATTTAAAGATTGTTTTAATGATATTATATGAATTGGATATGATTTTGGGCATTGAGAATAATATAAATTTTATGTTGCAGATTGGTGAAATTTGTTACTTGAATAGAGTATAAGGTTTAAATGTGAAGAAGATTGAGTGAAAGCATCATGTTTAGACCAGAAATTGGTCTTGCGACATGACACATGCTCCTCTGCGTCGCGACATGATCTGGGAAATTTCCCAGGAATGCTTCTGGTTCATTACGCGGCGCGACACGAAAGGTCTGTGCGTCACGACGTGCACAGTAAAATTCAGAGCACATTTCTGGTTGATTCGTGTCACGACGTGTAATTATTTGCATCGCAACTCGTGATCAAAAATGGCCAAATCAGTTTCAAACCATCCCAGTGTCACCCGAACACGTTAAGAGGTTACCCTATAAGCCCCGTATCAATTCGTATACACTATTGCATTATGATATGTAGACGATACCAATAGAGTGATAGTGCTTACTTGAATAAGCAAATCTTAGCCTAAATCCAAGTGCGTTTCTTAGTTCAATTCTAATACAATTTATTCAATGTAGATCGTTGTATGAACGAGAGTTTTCTCAGCAAGCAAGTAATGCCATCCAGTTTCTAACCAGTGAGTGGACACACTTCTTTTAAATTTATCTTTATTCTGTTATTTTGTTTCAGTCTTATTTTTTACGTTGTTTGGCGTTAGATGATTTCTAGTATAGTTATTTCATGCAAATTAACTTTGAGAAAAGAATGCTTTTCAGAAAATGTATGATACAGTTTTGAGATTCAAAACATGAGTTTTATGTTTTTCGAGGCATGGGAAAAAAACCCACACTGGTATGTAACTTAAGATAGCCTGAAATTGACGGACATAGGACATATGCACTAGAGGACTGGGGGGACAGCGATACATAACACTCTCAGATCCTAGATCAGGGCTAGGGGCAAGGCGATACGTAACGCCTCTAGACCATAGTTTCAGAGCTTGAAGGGTGGCATAGATCCTCACCCCCAGTTCTAGTTTGTGGCTTGGGGGACGGTGATACGTAACGCCCCAAGACCACCAGTTTCAGGGACAGTAGTGTCATGCTTTGGGGGACGGCGATACGTAATGCCCCAAAGTCATGGATTTGCACTACCGGCTCCAGTTAGGCGTATAGGGGACGATGATATGTAACGCCCTCATACGTCAAGTTTTCAGATACAGATTAGTACTCAGACATCAGATTTTCATAAAAGAGTTTTTAGATATCAGAGTTTCAGGAAATAGTTTTCAGAGACTAGATTTTAAAAAGCAGTTTTCAGAAAGTAGTTTTTAAAAAGGTTAAGTTTTATTAAAGAGATTTCAAGTAAAGTTTTCAGAAAGAAAGTTTTCATTTAAGTCATTTCTTTGAAGCTTTGATTTTAGAATCGAATGATTTCATATCAGTATTTCAGTTTTTCGTCCACTCACTTAGATCGTACGATGATCTAACCGCTCCACTCCCAGTTTACATGTTTTGCAGGTATTCTCGGAGGACGAGCTCGGGAGGACGGATACTGTTGCGGTCACTAGGGTTTGGAGTCCACTTGTCCAATCAGAGTTTAAATGAAAGTTATGTAGTAGTTATGAGTTTAAGTCAATCATTGTTAAAGTGTATTATTTAGTTTTCATTTACAGATGTTGAATTTGTATGTCATGTTTTGCTTGGGCTGCGGACCCATATTAATAAAGAAAAGAATATTATTATATATTTATGATTAGAGAGTCTGAGGCTTATGGGGTTAGTATGGTATATCCTTTTCTGGTAACATCTTCTGAATCGGGGATGTTACAAAGATGGTATCAGAGCATGTTCTTGGGAGTCAGTGACTGAAGTGGGTAGAGTGTTGGGTTCTTGTATACATAGTATGTCTGGGATACTTGTATGCGAGGCACTACCTCTCAAGTATTTTATCCTCGAGTACGTCCTCAAAGTTCTACAACCAGGTTAGTAAGCCTTTCCAGACTAATCGAATAATATTCCTTACGAGAACAACGGTACTCTAGATCCAAGTTAAGAATTCTCATGCAGTTATCCTGGTTTATTTCCAGAAGTCTGAAGCAAGCTTTGAAATTTAACAGTAATGATTTAAGAAAAGATACTCAAAGATATGGGATAAGAAAGCTATTAGAAAGTAAGAAAGAGTGTATATATGTTTAGACAGCCAGAGATAAGGAAAGATAAAGAGACATAATGAGATAGAAAGGTCCCATGAGTGCTCACCCAGTAAGAATAGAAAGAGAAAGAAAAAGTTAGAAAGAGAAGTAAAAGATAGAATATAGATATCTCAGTAATCAGAAGTAAATAGAGATTGAGGTACGGAAGCATATAGATAAGAAAATATTGAAGCCTATAGTAGTAAGGATCAGAGATACAGAGATAGATAATAAAAGATAATACTAGAACTAGTAACAAAGAAGAAAATAGAAAACCTGAACGAGAGTAAAATACCGAGTAGAGTTTCTTCCCTCCTAAAAAGATTCTTTTTCTCCTCAGAAAAATTATTTCGAGCATGTTTAATAGTCCTTGAGCATCTCATATGGATAGCGAGTTCCCTAATAACTAAGAACAACTATAAGACAGTGGAAGCATGAAATCATGATCAACCGTGAAGACTTCCAATAGATGTGAGATGCCTTAAGGACGCAGAGATTCTAGATTCTCCAAACCTAGGCTCACAAGCAAATAAGAGGAATGACATCACGAAAATGATTAGTTGCCCAAAACTAGGAATCTATTGGATGAGGCCTCGACCTATCCAATTTTCACACCTCCACGATGTCAAACAATGAAGCTGTCCTGACAGAGTCTACCTCGTACCCACCCTATATGAGAAATAGACCCTACTATGACATAAAGTACCAGAGTAAGGATATCGAGACCTATCAAAGAATCAGGTGTTACCCTAGCCCCTCTTAGCATAGATATAAGTAACTGTAAGAAGCCCGATAAGAGTTCCTCTTAAAGAAATGGAAGATCTTGAAAGATATATCTCCCAGAAAGGGGAATAAGGAAGTTTTGAGGAAGTAAAGGAAATAACTCAGTATAATCCAAGATCTAGACAAGTCAGTACGAGGCTTGCAGTATTATTAGAAGTCCCCATAATAGATCAAGCATAGTAGGTCCTGCAAATCAGCTTAAAGCCAGTAGAAATCAGTGAAGTATAAAAGAATAGACCCGAGAGGTTAGAGCCATTTAGGAGTGACAAAAGTGCCGGTATAAACAATAAAACAGAATGTCAAAGTTGAGATTTAAAGTAAGAACTGAGAATGGAGATCTAGAAAACAATTAGAAGAAAAAACTACCACTAGTCTCAGAAGCATGGCATAAAGTCGAGAGATATGATCTGAAAATAGCAAGAAGGAAAAACAGAAGTGCCAAGAGGATTCAGCACGTATAGTATTATGGGTAATGTAACTTGGAGACAACAGAATAAGTAAAAAAAAACGTGAATCAAGACTGTGAGTATGTATTTATCCTCAACTTAGAGCCAAGCAAAAAAAAGGATAATGTGAAGAAGAAAAATTTGACAGAATAGGTGAATTATGGGGTGTCTAGATGGTGAAGCCAATAAGTTCAACTAAAACATAGATAAAAGTTATGAGATGGTAAAATTCTTTTTAAGATAGAAAAGTTTAGAGTCACAGTATATCAAGCCAATTACTAAAAGTTGTGCTAGGATTAGGATCCTTAGGGAAGTAAAGGTTCGAAGAAACGAAAGAACTAGAGAGAGTGATTCTCTGGAGTATAATATATGACTTATAAGGGTCTCATTATTGAGAGAGAATAACTAGATAAGAGTGGCACCTAATCAAAAAATTTCAGTAGAGAGTGTCTGAAGTAATCAAAGTTAATAGAATTTTCAGGAAAGTAAGGATGCAATGAGTTCAAAAGATTGAGGTGATAAAGAAACATATGCAACAGAGTAGGCTCCTTAAGGAGGAATAATTAAGAGAGTAAAGTGGCACTCAGAAAGAGGAAATAACGACTTCAAAAGTTTTAGTAACAGAGCTTAAATAAGGAGTACAGAGGCAGCACAAGAAAAATAAATTTTTTTATAGAGAACATAACTCCAGAGGAGTTTCGTAGAAAAGGTAATGTGTTCGATAGTTGAACGTGATTAGAAGTAAGTTAAGGAAAACAAACCAGAGACTTTTTAGCAATAGTGCCATATTGCAGAAATAAACATCAAATATATATGCATAAGAGTCCTAGTCTCATAAGACAAGCAGTATGTGAAATTAGATTACCATAATCAGAAAGACCATAGGATCAGTTCCCACCCTCCCAACCCTCGTTGGACAACAGCCACAGAGATGGACCTTTAAGGTTGCCTCAAGATATTCTCAGGAATAAGTGGGAGTATAGTGAAGAAAGACCAGAACATAAGACCTTCAGATTTAGTTTAAGAACGGAGTAAAAGTGAGAGATAGTTCTAAGTAAAAGAGTCAGAAAAGAAATTGTTCAGATGAAGCAATACATAAATAAAGTAATAGTCAAGTAATGACCGAGAAGGTTTGACGAAATAGTAGATATTTAAAAGAAAGAAGATATTCCTTAGATAAGAAGACAGAGGCATGGACCAAGGGAGTTCTTGGTACAAAATAGGATAAGTAGGAGATGAAAAGAATACTAAGGAAAAAGTTTGGAAGTGAAGCTGTTAAGGTGCGACGGCAGGTGGAAGAGTATACCTATTAAGTAAAGACAAAAGGTGGGTAGCAACAAGGTAATTTTTGTCAAGAAATCATATAAAGTACTCAGCCCTAGTCTAAGTTGACCAAACCATTGCGGATTTGGGATGATTTTTAGCCACAAGTATGGGTGGTTTGGTAGATTCGTATTAAAGTATGGAATCGAAGAGATAAGTAATCACAAGTTGTAATTGGCATAGCAAATGAATTCTCTAGGTACGGAATAATTGCTTATACTTGAGTAACGACCCTTGAAAACAAAGTACAAAAGAGAATGAACTTTTGCCAGGATTAAATTGACAACTTTGATGTTAATAGCAAAGAATGTAGTCGAAACACCAAGATGCATATAATTAAGCCTGAATCTATAGTAAGAAATGAGGACCACTAGAAGACTACCCAGGAGCAACATTTTTAGTACAAGCATTGTTGGTAATGACAAATATCACTCCTGTAAAATATATAATTTCAAAAGGGAACATGGGAAACCCCTGAGACATCGGTATTTCTAATGGAAACCAAAGATATCAGTCAAGAAGAACCCGATTAAGTCGAGTAATTAATAAGCATAACTAGAAACCTAGAGAAAGAGATTTTCTTTGAGATATAGAATGTTGAGCACGACTAGAGAACCAGAAATGAGGTAGTTAAAGATACTTAGCAAAGATCCTAGAACGAGGACAAAGTAATACCTCTTAGTAAAGAACTTAAGGGATAATCATTGAAACCACGAACTCTGAAGCAGTTTACCTAAGTGTGAATAGAAGTATGATGCATGAGCTAGATATTAAGAAGAATAGAGAATATCATTTACTTACTAGTTAATAGAAGAGTGATCAACCAGACAAAGACCATTATGGTTAAGTCAAATAGAAGCAAAGTTGGTATAGAACAGTTACAGAAAAGTAAGAGTTCCCACAAACAAGTTAGTGTACGGTTCTACTTATAAAGCCAGTTAGAACTGGTGGTTTATTAGGAACCCACAAATCCTGTGGTCTATGATAAGATCTCAAGTTTAAAGAGGATTTGAGGATGAACCCTATTTAAGGGGGGAGAATTTGTAACGATCGGGGATTTTGACTACTGGTATTGTGAGACGAATATCGCATAATAAAAATTATAATTGGAAATATAAACCCTCGTTAAATGATTATCGGAAGTTTCTTCGAGAATCCGATATTAGATGTTATGATGTTCCACTTCGAATGGCCCATGGTATTTGGGGCGTAACTTTTTCATACGAACTCTGATTTTTATGAATTTTATATTGTCAGAAGCTAATATCGAGATCTACAACTTTCGCGTTGAACATTTTTCCAAATTAAAACTATAAGTAAGCCGAAAACGCAAGCCAAAAAAATGGATGAATAGTGCCATAGACTTATCTAGAAAAGTCTCCATTTTTAACCAAATGTCTATAAATTTCTACAACATTCCAAATATCAAACAACTCCTTGTATATAAAGGAGTACTATTCAAGGTTTCCCAAAATTAGAAAAGAAAGAAAGAAAATAAGGAATAACGTGGGGGAGAGGAAGAATGAGAATATGAGAAGAGAGAAAAGAAAGAAAGAAGATGAAGCAATGAAGAGTATGGATCACTTTAGAGGGCTTGAAAGATGATGAGGATCAAAGAAAAACAAGTAAGAAAATTATGACCTAAGTTGAAATACTTGAGCTTTAATAATTTGATAATTATAGTATGATAAAAGCTTGAGTATGATGATGATTATGTGGTTTATAAGTATGAAGATAGTTGATGATTGAGTAGGAATTGAATCGGAGTATTGAGTTAATTAGGGGATTTTAAGATTTAAGGAATTTAAAGATTGTTTTAATGATATTATATGAATTGGATATGATTTTGGGCATTGAGAATAATATAAATTTTATGTTGGAGATTGGTGAAATTTGTTACTTGAATGGAGTATAAGGTTTAAGTGTGAAAAAATTTGTGTTTAGACCAGAAATTGGTCTTGCGTCAGGACGTAATCTGAGAAATTTTCCAGGAATGCTTCTGGTTCATTACGTGTCGCGACGCGAAAGGTCCGTGCGTCGTGACACGCACGGCAAAATTCAGAGCACGTTTCTGGTTTTTATGTCATGATGCGCAATGTTTTGCGTCGCGACGCGTGATCAAAAATGGCCTAAATCAATTTCAAACAATCCCAGTGTCACCCGAACGCGTTAAGAGGTTACCCTATAAGCCCCGTATCAATTCGTATGCACTTATTACATTATGATATGTAGACGATACCCATAGAGTGATAATGCTTACTTGAATAAGAAAATCTTAGCCTAATTCCAAGTGTGTTTCTTAGTTCAATTCTAATACAGTTTATTCAATGTATATCATCGCAGTAACCAGAGTTTTCTTAGCAAGCAAGTAATGTCAGCCAGTTTCTAACCAGTGAGTGGACACACTTCTTTTAAATTGATCTTTATTCTGTTATTTTGTTTCAGACTTATATTTTTACGTTGTAGGGCATTAGATGATTTCCAGTACAGTTATTTCATGTAAAGTTTAGTTTGAGAAAATAAATGCTTTTCAGAAAATGTTTGAGACAGTTTTGAGATTCAAAACATGAGTTTTATATTTTTCAGGGCATGGGGAAAAAACCCACCCCGGTATGTAACTTGAGATAGCCTGAAATTGACGGACAGAGGACATGTGCACATGTAGAGGTCTGGGGGGACGGTGATTCGTAACGCCCATAAATCCTAGATCAAGGCTAGGGGGACAGCGATACGTAACGCCCATAGACCCTAATTTCAGAGCTTAGAGAGTGGCATAGATTCTCACCTCAGTTCTAGTTTGTGGCTTGGGGGACGGCGATACGTAAAGTCCCAAGACCACCAGTTTCAGAGACAGTAGTGGCATACTTTGGGGGACGGAGATATGTAACACCCTCATACGTCAGGTTTTCAGATACAGATCAGTACTCAGACATCAGATTTTCATAAAAGAGTTTTCTGATATCAGAGTTTCAGGAAATAGTTTTCAGAGATCAGTTTTTAGAAAGTAGTTTTCAGAAAGGTTAAGTTTTATTAAAGAGATTTCAAGTAAAGTTTTCAGAAAGATAGTTTTCATAGAAGTCATTTCTTTGAAGCTTTGATTTTAGAATCGAATGATTTCATATCAGTATTTCAGTTTTTCGTCCACTGACTTAGATCGTACGACGATCTAACCCCTCTACTCCTAGTTTCCTTGTTTTACAGGTATTCTCGGAGGACGGATACCGCGGTCACTAGGGTTTGGAGTCCACCAGTCCAGTCAGAGTTAAAATGAAAGTTATGTAGTAATTATGAGTTTAAGTCAGTCATTGTTAAAGTTTATTATTTAGTTTTCATTTACAGATGTTGAATTTGTATGTCATGTTTTGCTTGGGCTGCGGACCTATATTAAAAAATAAAAGAATATTAATATATATTTATTATTAGAGAGTCTGAGGCTTATGGGGTTAGTACGGTCTATCCCATGCCGGTAACATCTCCCGAATCGAGGATGTTACATTGATCTTTAATTTGCTTCCATTTTTGGTTTATCAACTTAATAATGGCGAGTTAAAACCAACATCAACTACTCTTTTATTTGTCGATAGATCATTCAATGTACCGAAAGGAATTATAGAAGACGTGTTAATACAAGTCGATAAATTCATATATCCTATAGATTTTATTGTCTTGGAGACACAACTTGTAGCAGACAGTTATAAGCCAATTCTTATAATACTTGGTCACCCATTTTTAACAACATCTAACGTTTTAATTAATTACAGGAATGGAATCATGAATTTATCATTTTGCAATATGACATTGAAGCTTAATATTTTTAACATGTGCAAACAACCTTACGATGAGGACATTGGAGATGAGAGCATGGACCTAATTGAACCAATTGTGGATGAATATATTCAAGGGAGTTTCTTTGATCTCAAGGAATTTGTACTGCTAATTTTGTTGAATCAAATACGCAATTAGATTTGGATACTTCTAATGATTTTTTACTTGATTCTACACGGGTACTGGAAGATGATGGAGAGAAGAAAAATCTTGAGGATCTAGGAACATTGGAAGAAGAAAAATATGAGGAAACACCCAATTTGGAATTGAAGACTTTTCCAGAGGATTTGAAATATGCATCTCTTGAAGATGAACAAACCCATCATGTGGAAATTTCTTCCCCTCTTATAAGCTATCAAGAAGGAAAAATACCTCCAGACTTGAGCCATCAAGGTATGGAAGAAACTCTTGCAAAACTCCACATACATTTTCCTTATCTCCCCAAAATGCTCTGATGAAAATTTACAAAGCAAGCACCAAAAGAATGAGACTTCTTATGATCCATGGTATTCCTAGTGATATTCGTTGGGCAATTGAAGCAATGGTTCGCTTGGCAGATGAGTCATTTGACTCATTCATTTCTTACATTCGTGGTTTAGGGAAAAACACATATGCTAAGAAACAAAGAGCTAAACAGTTAGGTGTTTGTTATAAATATGCACGTTGGACGTGCAACACTTGTTGTCGTTCTTTAGGAATAATGTCTGACAATCGTGAAGATAAAATTCAATTCATTAGAGATGGCTTGAGTAAGGAGTCTTTAAATGATATATCATCGACTCTTGAGACGCATCCTAGTGGACATGTTCATCGAATATTTCACAATTTACATACATAATTTCAAAAATAAAGACAGCAATACAGTCTCGGGAATCGACTTTAAAAAACCTTGTTTGCCAATTTATAAGAAAATTGGATCGAAAGCCTATCATCGACCCAAAGAGAGCGTTCAAGCCGTTACTGGACGTAAAACCATTGGAAAATATAAGCCATAATCTCAACTATCAATACATATTTTTCAATTTATTGCTTTGATTTCATTTACTTTAAATTACAGTTTTGATTTATTTTAATTTATTATTTTGATTTCATTTATTTTTGCTGACAGTATCTAAACTTTTTGACTTTCACGATCTATTTTACTGTTCATATGACAATTATCATTTTGCAGGTACTAGTGCTTTTATTACTCACCCTTTTTCAGGATCCATAAATACAGCTCGTCATTTCTCTCTCCAACCCATCCAGATAAGAGAGAGAACAAAAATGAAAACAACTTCAAGAAGACTAGTCATTAATATTTGTGTGTTTTGTAGAACTAGCTCTGGAACTAAACCAAAATTTGTTGAGGCTGTAAAAGAATTGGGTAGAGTTATGGCAGAATGAAACATGCACTTAGTATATGGCGGTGGCAATCTTGGACTGATGGGAAGTGTTTTAAAGGCCGTGCAAGAAGATGACAGTCAAGTTTTGGGGATCATTCCAAAACCTTTGACAGAGGAAAACTTCATCGGAAAATCAAATGGAGAAGAATGTATTGTCTCAGGTATGTCTAAAAGACTTATTGAAATGATCAATCATGCTGACGCTTTTATTGCTTTACCAGGTGGGCTTGGCACGTTGGAAGAAATATTTACAGTTGCGTCATGGGCGATCTTGAACATTCACCAAACACCCATTGGACTACTTAATGTTTATGGATTTTTTTGATTTTCTTTTTATATTTCTTGAGGATGCCAAAAGAAATGGGTTTGTTTCAAAATCGGTAAAAGATATCTTCCTAACTTCAAGAAAAGCTGATGATTTAATTGACCAACTTTTAGCTTATGAATCAAAAATTGACCTCATTCTTTCCAAGTTGAACTGGTCTGGTAATGATCGTGGTAAAAAAACGTAGAGTGGACTTGAATCTTAATCTGTAATTTTTTTTCTTTTCTTTTAAATAGTCGTAGATTCAATTGTCAATTCCACACTAACCAGGTGATGTCTTCTAAACGCTACTTCTTTTTTTTCAGACATTGGGGACGATGTCTCAAATTGGTTGGGGAATGGGATAGTTGACTATATATATATATTGTTTTGATTTTCTTTTGTGTTTTCAAAAAAATATACACACAAACTAACAACAATTTTTTGACTAACCAAGTAGAATTGTTGTTCAGAGGTGGTTATGTAAGGATTTTTCGCTCCTGAGATGCATCTTAAAATAATTCGTAACAAGTTATTTTTATTCTGTTCTTTTTAAATCATTTAAATTTGTGAATTCTCCATAATATTGATTAAATTTGATCTTCATATGCTCATCTGATAGGTATAGTCAACATACACGGTAACATATAAACACTGGTTGTAAGTGAAAATTTTATATTATTCAGTTCTCTAGTTTGTTGGAGGTAGTACCTAAAGGAAGTGGAATTAGTGTTTATTCAAAAAAAATAAAAAATATATCTAATTATGCTCGTACTTAGTAATCGGACATCTTGCCTCAGTCAGTGATTGTTCGTGTAAAATGGTACAGCTTGAGTTTGTAAAAAAATGTGTGAATAAGTTTGATTTCGTAGCCTCTCTAACTCGAGCAATTAAGTCTGTGGGGGTGTTTTAACACTTAGTGTCCTAAGGCTAACTGGTCTGGGAGTCACTGACCAAAAGCTCGTTACATGGGTTAAAGAGAAAGCTTAAGGAAATCATATATTTTTTCTTTTTAATATCTGAGATCCAAGCAATTAAGTCTGTAGGGATTTCTTAACACCTAGTGCCCTAAACCCAATTAGTTTGGGAGTCACTTGCTCAAAGCTCGTTACGAGGATTGAAGATGCATCATTATTTTTAAAAAATATCTATTTTGTATTTATAAATAAACTTTCATTGCCAAAAGGGTGTGAACTCTAATATAATTTTAGGACAAAAATATTACTCTCTTTCAATGAGACCTGTGAATATTGTGGGCACAATGAATTAATTAATACCTTGTTTTATGTGTGTATGGAAGAAGGGTAAAAAGTACATGAAAATTTATTTATTTGATCATTTAGAAAGAAAGAATTAAATTACTAGGGACTAGTAATAAGCTGGTTGTGGAGTGTGATGAACACTATAAAGTGCACATTCATTAAAAGAAAAATTAATCATTTACACTTATAGTTTCATTAATCCCCTTAATTAAGCACATTTGTTAAATAATAATTATATTTATGTTTATTGTGATTTTTATATTTTATGTAGGTGAAATAATACTTTGGATGCATATCTAGAAAAATGGACTTGATAATTGGATTTTGGAGGCTAGAAATTTAATATGGCGTTTTAACAGTGTACAACTTCGGAAATTCCAACCTTATGCAATGTTCTTATTTTGGCCATAACTTTTTACTCTAATATCGGATTGAAGTGATTCTAATTCCAGATGAAAGAAGACTAAAATATCTACAATTTCATTGTTGACAAGATATTCTAATTCTAAATTTTTCAAGACCGAAATTGATGAAAAATCCAAAATATGTTATATGAATTACTAAAGTCAAAATCAAAAAAATTAAAAATTAAAAATCATAGATCCCCCAAACATGGCATTTTTTGTGCCAATGTTTGGTGAGAAAGTTATAGCTTTGCAAATTGAAAATACCTTACAATTTGCAAAGTAAATGAGGTGCGAGCACTTCTATAAATAGAGGTGTTATGTACCTCATTTTTCCTCCGTCTGGATTCCATAGTTTTCACTGAAAATTTGATGAGTTCTACCTTTTGTGTGTTTTTTTTTTTAAAAGATTTTTTGTAATTTCTTTTATTTCAATAATAAAATTATGTGTGTTTTTATAAAAATATGAGTAGCTAATTTCTTTTTGCTTGGGTAAAGGGATAAGCTTTTAATATGAAAAATTAGTTTAATCTCACTTATATTATAATATATAAATTATAATCTAATGATTAATATTTAATTTAATTCTGAATTAATTATTGACAAATTTTGTTATCGCCTACATGACTAGTTTTATTTATTTGGCATAATTGCGTAACTAACTGGACCTATTATAGACAAAAATCATCACCGCCTTCATGACTAGTTTTATATATTTTGGTATAATTAATTCCTGAAATAAATTAATTGGGTAATAATGACAATTTATATATTATAAAAAGTGAGATTTCTAAATTTGAAATATTAAAAATGGATCACATAACCCCCAATATTTTATTTTATTGTTGCAGTTTAAATTGAAATTTTCCAATCGCTTCAAACAAATCAAGCATTTTTATTTTTATTCAAATTATTATTTTAATTTACTAAATTTATTCCATATGGATCGACCCTAGACTTACCGGGTTATTTTATTTCTTCGACACTCTTATACTTGAGAGTAAAGAATCACTTTTTGAGCGTGTCAATATGCAAATATGAAAAAATATAAAGCCTATGACTAGATTTAGTATTAGTCTCGTTAAAATTTGGTTCGGTGAACTAAGAGGGAAAATTCAACAAAGAAAATAGTGCAAGTTTGAAAAACAGAAAGAAAGCTATAAAAAAAAAAGCCAAAAAAGCCACAATCAACTAAACCTTTTTTTTTTGAAACATTGGAAATTCCGCTGCCAAACCACTCAATTCGGACTTAATCGGAGCAGGTAAAATCTCTGACTATCTTAAACTATTATAAAAAACGCACCCCCTAAATTCAAATCCAGGACTTAGAAGCCATATCATGAGCCCTACACTATCAAGTCACTGTAATAACCATATCATTTTACTATATCATTTCATTATTTCAAAATCACATTATCTCTTTGTAACCAAACCCCACAATCACATTATCATCAACATCATATGTTTTATTGTCTCCAAATTATCAAAACCAATCAAAATCATCACCCAGCCCAAACCTACTAACCACCACCATTTCCTTTTATTAATCAACCAACATTAGCATTTTGTGTAAGTATTTTATGTGAGATTAGAGGAGAAGGTGGGATGTGTGTTGAGCTATTTCCAGAGAGTTTTGAGAGAAAATTCTAGGAAGTTTTAGAGAGAGAAATCAAAACCAGTAGATAGAGAAACAGTTACAGAGAGAGAAATTATGTTCAGATAGAGAAAATGTCACGTTCGTCGTCGTCTGCTCTCTGATTCCAATGCGTGACCACATCTGGAGAATTCTCTCGATGAGATGAATCCAACAGCACTGGTCTGCTGCTGAGAAACCTCCGCACACGTCTGCACGCGCCACCCACACACCACAACATCGCTGCTCCACGAGCCGCCATGCGTGAACAACAACTCCTAGACCAGAATCTTCCCTTCATCGAGATAGACAGTGTAGACACTTTGTTTGCCCAAATCTGACCTTCGATTATTGAGAAACCGGAATGATCGTCGATAACCACTGTGCTTCAGCCCTCCCCACCACCGTCAATGTAATCCTTGTGACGTATACTGACCATTGCTTCCTTCGTTGTGAGATTTGGAGGTCATTGGATCTTGGTAAGTGATTGTTACTGTTTTGGGGGTGTAAACGTAAGATTTTGAAAGTTTTAGACTTAATTGCATATTAGCATAATTATGAATGTAAATTTATAAATTCTATTTTTCAGGGATTAATAAGTAATATTTGAGAGTTTTAGGACTATTTGGATATAATTGGAAATTTTGGGGTTAAATTTGGAATTTAGAAAGTTAGGGATAAAATTATAATTTTAGCAAAATTGAAGGATCTGATTATAATTTTACACTTTAAGATTTTAGCGAAGATATATATATATATATTATAGTTATATATGTATGTTTATATATTTATATATGTGTGTGTGTGTGTTGAGATATATTGAGTTATTGAAGACATGAGAAATATAAATTTGTGATTGTTGATATGAGATTGATGGATTTGATGTGAGATTTGATTTTATTGAATAATGTGTTTTGTTATGATATGCTGCCGAGTTTTGTATAATAGTGGTCGGAGATGAGATGAGCTGAGATGAGAGATGAGCTGAGATGAGATGTGATGAGGACCTCATGAGAGGCTATGCGATGTTATGCATAATTAGTGGTGGAACATGTTTCGGTTCCCACTAACATATTTATGCGGGATGAGTTGGTGGGAAACCTTGCGAGTTGTATGGTACCTCTCATTGATTTCAATCTGCTATTACACCGGACCCGGATTATTAACCATGTTTGATGAATGTTTGTATTGTTGTGAGAATGGTTGCTTGAGATGATATCATAGTATATGTTATTTTCATATTATTACATATATATACATACATAGCCACATTTTATTAGTGAAGTCATGTTGAGAGTCTGAGTGCTTTACAAACTGAGCTCCCAAACATCTCAGATAAATCGCCAGCACAATAGTAGCAGTACCAGGATTTGATCCACGTGCCACGGTCACTTTTCGGGTTGGTCCAGACATTTATGACATTATTTCCATGTTTTTAAGATTGTGTTGTAAACCTTAATATCATAGATTTGCTAAATTGAAATTTAAGAAGTATTATTTGTGCATATTTATTTGAATTGTATAACATATAAAATGTTCGAACTAAAGAGATCCGCGAACCTCTTTTTAGGATTGGACCCGCTCTAAAAAGGGGATCGTGATAGCCACACCGCTTAGGGACAAAATCCACGGAACTGCGATAACTAGAGCAAGGATTAAAATAAAACTAATGAATCCCTATAACATGTAGAAATATTGAATTTGATAGGATACTTTTACAAATTCTAAACATTTGAATTAACTTTATAAAAGAAATTTTTAGATTTTGTTTTTTCATTTAAAGGTTGGATTTATAATGACAACTGTATATCACTAGATAAACCTTTTTGATTCTTTACGGCTAAGCATCGGCATAATCTCCTTCACACATTTTGTCAACTTATACCTTCCGTTTTATATTGATTAAAGATATTTTATACCTTCGATATTAATAAACGAAAAGTTCTTTTTGTGTTCATTTTGTAGAATTTGAATCTAGTGTTAAGTTTAGTTAAATTAAATTATATTAAAGTTTTCATAATCTTTTATTATACGCGCTTTAATAGTAATACTAGATTAAGATTCAGTTATATTTAAACTAATATCTAATAACTATCAATCATATTTTATAAAAAATAATAATAATAATAATAATAATTCAATATAAAACTTAACCCAGCAAATCCAAACCCTATTTTGTAATATTTCAAAATGATAGTTGGTAAACTACTTTCCTCTGTACATTTACAAGTTATTTTCTTTTAAATATTTAAAAATTAATATAATACATTATCAGTAAATATCTAAATTATGCCATACAATATTATTTTGAATGTATATATTAGAAAATTGGATTTAGATGACAATTTTTTATGACATAATAATGGATCTAGTTATTCAAGTTACGCCATATAAAAGTTGATATATGAATCTTGAATATTACCAATTGTGTGTATGTATACAATTTCAACTTAAGTTTTTCACCAAAAAATTTGACACAAATTTTAACCATCAATCCCACACAATTTAATGGCAGATAATTAAAGCCAAATTAACATTTAATGATATTAATTAATCCACCATTAGATTACATGAAATCAATCACTTAAAAGTTGCCCTGCTAGCAACCTCCCCCATACAGAATGGGTGGTTTGGTGGCGGGGTTTCCAACGATTTCAAAAAAAAAAAAAAAAGTGTAGTGGGAATCATTTTTTATTTTTCTTTTTAATTTGAACCTATTTTATTAAATGGTTCTCACTTATTGAAAAGTTGTTCACAAGTTAATGAATTAACAAGATGTGCCAATTTCAAAAAAAAAAGAAAGAAAGAAAGAAAGAAAGAAGATGTGGATAAGTTTTTTTTTTTTTTTTATTTTTAAAAAACTATATTAAAAATAACTTGATTATTTTCTTTATATGTGTGCCACCTTTGGTATATGTGTATGGATGAATGTTTTCACATGATTTTTTTATTGCTAATAAGACTCTAATTAGACTTTTGGTTTGACAAAAAAATTCTCATTCTAATGTAAGAATTTTACAAGTCAAAGTTCTAACCAAGAATTATGAAATCACGGCTTACGAAATTTTTTCAAAAAATTCGTGCTAAAAAATTAAAATTAACAAAAATTATTATATTTTTAATCAGATTATATAACATTCCAAGAAATATCCTCAGTTTGGCAAATTCCACGTGGAAACCGTCCAACTATACTCCACCGGTCAAACTCATCTTACGTGGAAACCACCCATTGGTTGAAACCATTAGAAAAAAGATATAGGCGGCGTTTACACATGAAACCAAAACAAAAGGTGTAATAAAATATTATAACAAAGAGCAACATTGACTTGAAAGCATTCAAACTTAATTGGTAAACAGGATTCTTGTCTTAATAAAATTGGTCAAAATTCCAACATCTCCATCTATAAATACCCATTTGGTCTCTCCATTTTATATCCATCACCACCACTCACAGACAAAACCAAAATCAAAAACCCATAATAAAAAAAGATTTAATTTCTGCAATGGGTCTGCTTCAGTTCTTATGTTCTATTTTGATATTGTTTCTTGTAATTTTGTTCTTGATAATAATATTTTCCTGCTGGATTTTACCGGCTTTGGCAAATCGAAAGCTTAAGAGGAGTGGCTTCAAAGGGCCAGCTCCAAGTTTCCCTTTTGGGAATATTAATGAAATGAGGAAGGCTAACAATAAAGAGTCTTGTATTAGTTCTCATGATATACACTCAACTGTGTTCCCTTACTTTGCTCAATGGCAGCAGTCACATGGTATGTTGCCCTGCTAGCAACCTCCCCCATCATCTATAATATATATAAAAAAAAAAAACAAAAAAAAACCCTAATGTGATTTTAATTTTTGCAGGTAAATATTTCATATACTGGCTTGGAACAGAGCCGTTTTTGTACATTGCAGAGCCGGAGTTTCTTAAGAGAGTGTCTACAGGAGTTATGGGCAAGAGCTGGGGGAAACCTAATGTGTTTAAGCACGACAGGAAGCCTATGTTTGGTAAAGGCCTGGTTATGGCTGAAGGTCAAGATTGGGTTCATCACCGCCACGTCATCACACCGGCATTTGCCCCGTCTAACTTGAAGGTAACAAACGCACAGAAAGTGTATCTAATTCCCGGTTTATAGGGTTTCCGTTATAAGCAGGTGCTTTTGATTTTGTTGTTGTTATACTAATTAATTTATATGTGTAATTGTGGTATAGGCTATGGCAAGCTTAATGGTGGAGTCAACATCTAAAATGCTAGAGCGGTGGAGTGTCATGATAGATTCCGGCAAGCCGGAGATAGACGTGGAGAGGGAGATCACATCAACGGCCGGAGAGATCATAGCCAAAACAAGCTTTGGTTTAAGCTATGATAATGGGACAAAAGTGTTTGAAAAGTTAAGAGCCGTGCAGATTGCACTTTTCAAAACTAACCGTTATGTGGGTGTCCCTTTTAGCAAATATATAAACCCTAAAAAAACCCTAAAGGCCAAAAAGATTGGGGAAGAAATAGATAGCCTTCTTATGTCGATCATAGAAGCTCGAAAAAAGTCCGGTGACCGGTATCCGTCCAAGGACTTGCTGGGGTTATTGCTTGAAGGAAATGAAGTAGATGGGCCTAGAGGCAAGATGTTAACAACAAGGGAACTAGTGGATGAGTGCAAGACTTTCTTCTTTGGTGGCCATGAAACGACAGCGTTGGCGGTGACGTGGACATTGTTGCTTTTGGCCATGAATCAAGAGTGGCAAAACCAGCTGAGGGAGGAGATTAGGGAAGTGATAGGAGATAAAGAAATTGATTTCCAAATGCTTGCTGGTCTGAAGAAGGTAATATACACATGCTTCCATCACATGCTCTTTGCATTCTATATATGTTTTCTTGAGTTGTTTCTTTTGGTTAATTTTCTATTAAAAAAATATACTGTCTATGATGTGTTGCATGGAATTTGAAAAAAAATAAATAAATGGGTATTTTTGTCGTGTGTATGTCCATTAATTATGTAAAAATAAATACATGCCTAATAAAAATTTAATGGATAAAAGAGTAATTTTTTAAGGAAATTAAAATTAAATTTATTAATTATTAAATGAGTGATATATTTTTTTTTTTTTTAAAATGTTGTAATTCTCTTATAAATTGAGAAAATGGGAATCTTACCAAAAAAAATTTCCAAATTAAATTTTTTAATTTTTAATTATTAAATATTGTGATTTATTTTTAATATTTAATTAGACAAAGAAGTCAAAGGTCAGGTTGTCAACCCGGAGAAAACAGCCAGGCAAGTCCACGCGTTGAAGCGCGTGAATTAGTAAAGACGTTAACATAACACGGCGTCGTTGCTCTCCGTTAGAAGCTTAATGGAATATCGTTATCACACGTGTACGTACACATAACACATGGTCCCAAAACAGAGTAAATCTTTGGTGCAACAGTGGTATGGATGACGTGGTACCACCAACCAATTAAAAAATAACATGTTTAATTTTCTTCCTATTTTTTAGTTGTTTTTTGACTTTTTAGCACGCGTGGCAAAGGATGATTGGCTTGTTGCATGGATGACGTGGTACCACTGTTGCACCAAAGATTTTCCCCCCAAAACAGTACTTTTGGTTTGCTTTTGGGGTGTCATCTTAACCAGAAAATCTTTGGTGCAACAGTGGTACCACGTCATCAATGCAACAAGCCAATCATCCATGGCCACGCGTGCTAAAAAATTAAAAAACAAATAAAAAATATGTATTAAATTACACATGTCAGTTTTTAATTCGTTTGTGGTACCACGTCACCCATATCACTGTTGCACCAAAGATTTACTCCATCTTAACACGCCCACAATCACGTCACAATGACACGTGGCAACAACCCAATTGTTTTGACTGGCAGAAAGCAGGCAGTCGCCGTCGCCATCGCCGGCCTTTTAACAAATATAGAAGCTATTTCTATTTTTATTACCAAGTGAAAAATGTTTGTTTCATGCAGAAAATTCATTACGTATACATGCATGCTATTGCTATTCATTTTAATTTTTCTTTTCATTTGGAATTATTATAAAACAACGTTGATGAATCTTATAAAAATGTACGTGTTTATTTGTTCAGATGGGATGGGTGATGAATGAGGTTTTGCGGCTATATTCACCAGCACCAAATGTACAAAGACAAGTACGTGAAGATATTCGAGTTGATGACTTAACAATACCCAAAGGAACCAACATGTGGATTGATGTGGTGTCCATGCACCATGACCCGACACTGTGGGGTGACGACGTATACGAGTTTAGGCCGGAGAGGTTTAGGGATGATCCTCTTTACGGCGGGTGTAAGCACAAGATGGGATTTTTGCCCTTTGGATTTGGTGGGAGAATGTGTGTGGGAAGGAATTTGACAATTATGGAGTACAAGGTTGTATTAACCCTAATTCTGTCTAGGTTTTCTTTGCAACTTTCTCCGAATTATAGTCATTCCCCTTCTATTTTGCTCTCCCTTAGGCCAACTTATGGGCTGCCTCTCATCGTTAAACCCCTTTAATTCATTAATTAATTAATTAGTCATGCAAATTTTTGACTAATTAACAAGTTTTTTTTTCCACATTGTAGTTGCCACAAATTTGTAGCAATAATAGTTCTGTGTTTCTTTGTGGCTAGCCCCATTATGTAACATAGAAAATGAAAATAACAGATAATTGTTTCTTCATTTCATATATTTAAGTTTGCTTATCCTGAGTAAAGGCAATATAATTAACTACACTCTCTATTTTTTCCTGTCAAAGGAAGATTTACACTTGGCATCCCAACACACACAAAAAAAATGGGTGAAATTATTTCAACTTAAATTTTTAATAGTGTAAAAGTAATATTTAACGATACAAATTTATCCATCAATTTTAGATTGCATGAAATCAATAACTTAAAATTTGTATTAAAAATTTAAATTAAAACAGTGTAATCCTAAATATGTACCCCTTTTTTTTCGCATGATACCGAAAATAATCAAATACAAAGACTACTTTAAATATTTAAGTATTCAAGTCTGTCAACAATAAATAGTCGATGCATGATGAAATGGAAACAAGATAAAATAAATATAATTAAAGTTTTTCAATAATTGTCTATCGACTAAAATTACCTAAATAACCCATAGGTTCACAACCTACACTAGCTATCAAAGCGAAATAAAAACCCTAATAGATGTGAAATCCTAAAATATCATGTAAAGGATAAAAATTATAGATAGCTTCCTAAATTTGCTAAGAAATAACTTCAAATGCAATGTTGAGCATAAGGTAAGTTTATGAAAATATAACAAATAAAATGGCATGTTATACATGTACTCCAAAATGCAATCTTTTGAAGTGAATAACACAGAATAGTTTTTACTCCAATCACAAGCACTTTTTAACCAACACAATTTATGTAAAATTGTTACTAATTAAAAAGAGGGAAAATAAATTTATGAATAGGGATCCTAAAAAGTATACATTTATTAAAAGGAAATTTAATTATTTTATACTTGTAGTTTCATTAATCCCCTTAATTTAGCATAATTGTGAAATAATAATTAAATTTATGTTTTATATATTTTTATTATGATTTTTATTTCTTATGTAGGTGAAATAATAATTTGGATGCATAATTAGAAAAATGAATGTGACATTTGAATTTTAGAGGGCAGAAACTTAATTATAGTCAAACAAATAGGGACAAACTTAATTATGGACGCTAACTTAATTATGGACACTAACTTCTTTCACATGTCAAAGTTAGGGACAAAACTTTTGTACTCTACTACTTGTCACCCACAAATAGATGGTCAAATAGAAATGGTTAATAGAACTTTAACTCAATTGTTGCGCACTATTATCACTAAGAATATAAAGTCATGGGAGAAATTTTTATCATTCATAGAATTTGCATATAATATGTGCATATATTTTTCTACTAATTACTCGCCTTTTATGATTGTTTATGATTTTAACCTGCTAACTCCTTTGGATTTGTTATCATTACCTATTGATGAGCGAGGAGGCTTGGACGGAAAGAAAAAAGACAGAGTTGGTTAAGTCGATACATGAGAAGTCACGTGAGCATATTGAAAGAAAGAATGAACAATATGCCTCTCATGCAAACAAAGGTAGAAAGCGTGTTGTGTTTGAGCTGGAGATTGAGAGTGGTTACACATGCGCAATAAGAGATTTCCAGCACAAGGAAGATTAGACGATGGACCATTTCAAGTCTTGGAGCACATCAATGACAATGCTTATAAATTGGATCTTCAAGGTGGTATAGTATTTCTATTACCTTCAATGTTTTTGATTTATCTTCTTCTTTTTTATGCAAGTTCATATTCGAGGTCGAATGTAACGACCGATAGATTTTACTACTGTATACAACTTTACTACTACGTACGGGATGAAGACACATCAAATGAATCATGTTAAGACCTAAAAATACTCGTGGAATGAATTTGAGAACGATCGGTTAATCCTTCAAAATCCCGGGACGAGATTGTACCGTGTTCTCTTTGGGCAGCCCATGGTATTTTGGGCATAACTCTTTCATATGAACTCTGATTTTTATGAATTTTATATCATCGGAAATCTGAGATCGAGACCTACAACTTATGCGTTAAACATTTTCCAAAATTCGGAGCATAAGTTAGTCAAAAATGTAAGTCAAAATTCAGAATGAATAGTGATTTCGGGTCTAAATGGAAGATTCTCAAATATTCCATAAATTTCTACACTTCTCTTCAATTTGCAAAATATCTATTGACCCCACTATATTAAGGGATCACTATTTACTAAATTCAAAAAGAAATGAAGAAAAATAAAATGAAATGAAAGAGGAAAAATGAAAATGAGAATGAGAAAGAGGAGGCAGTAACCGAAAGAAATGAGAAGAAGAAAGAAAAAGAAGAAGAAGAGAGAAGAAGAAGAAGAAGAAGAAAGGAAGAAGAAAGGAAGAAAAGACTTAGAAAAGAAGCTTGGCAATCCTTGAGGAGTTTAGGAAGTGAAGAAATCAAGGGGAATAGGTAAGAAACCCAAAACCCAAATTTTATTTAAATGATGAATTTGATGATTTGAGCTTGTATTATGTTGTGAACATGAATGTGATGATGATTGTGTGATTTCTTTGTTTGAAACAATGGAAATGTGATAAACCCCAATTTGTTAAGTTTGGGTATGATATGGTAAAGTATGAAATATAGATTGGAAGTTGAATTGATTGTTAAATTTGGGGGGTTTGATGCATGTTAAAATGAGTAAAAGATGAGGTATTGAATATTAGTTTTGGTATGGAAGAAATAGAAAAGGGTTGTGGAGTTAAATGTTTGGGTTTGGAAAAGTTTAAAAGTTAAATTAAGAATTATGGATTTTGAGATTTAAGGTGTAGTTAATGATGATAATATGGTAATTTATAATGTGTGAAATTGATGAGAATTGTTGGATTATGTATTGGTTTATTGTATGGAAGCTTTGGTATGGAGTGAGTTTGGATGATATTGTTGGGTTGATGAGGATGATGTTAGAATGATTTATGTTGAAGAAATGGGTATTTTGAGCAATTTTAGATTAGTTTTTCAAGTTTGTTGATTATGTAAGAATGATGAATTTGATGATGTTGGATGTTAGAGGTAGAATGAAATGGTAGATTTAAGGTTATATTAGCTTAGGGGTGTATTGTGGATGTAGTATTTTGTTTGGAAATTTTATGAATTTAGATTTTGAGGACCGGTTCGGCATGGCAGAAACTGCCCAGGAAAACGTCGTCGCGACGCCCGGTTTGTGCCGCGTCGCGACGCGACAACCAGAAATCGGAAAATTGTTTTTTGTAGATGCAACGCGTAATCGAAAGTCTGGATTCCTGTTTTTACATTTTAATTGAGGAATAAAAATGTTCTGATGGGGTAATCTAATTAGGTTAAGGAATTTTATACGATTATGGATCGTATTTTATAAATGCTAGTTTTAACTGTAGGGGTTTTAGGGGCTAAATCCGGTAACGCAGCGGAAACGGTGGAAAATCAAATTTTCCGATTTCAAAAATTTTTCTCGGATTAATTAAATAAAAATATTTATTTAATTATTCAATAATCAAATTATGAAATAAAATTCAATAATCAAATTTATGTGAATTTACCAGATTACCCTTAAACTTTGTATTTTGTTCATTTTAGTCCGAAATTGATCAAATCAATTTTGGATGATTCTAAATCATTACTAAGATGAATTAAACATGTTCAAATCATCAAAACACCAAAAGCAACCAAAATCTCCAAAAATCCTCATTTGGCCGAGAGCACCATTAGGGTGCCAAAGTGTGCATTTTGCACATCCATGCTTCAAGACACATCCAAATGAAATCCAATCAACATGAAACTTTATATGCATCATATACACATCCAAATACACAACATAAATAAAAAACCCCAAATTTGGATAAGGTCTTAAACCCTAATTTTTCAATTTCTTCAAATTGGACAAATTAGACCAAATTGGTTAAATCAATTACTTTAATCATCATTCTTCCATCCAATTAAAGTCTCAACACAATGAATAACTATAGATCAAATCTAGGTCATTTAAGAGTGGGTCAACAACTCTAGATTAGCAACTAAGTTTCCAAAATCATAAAAGAATACTTATAACTACACTAGTCACAAGCTTCCATCATCATACATGCTCAAAGTTCCATTCACCAAAAACACAAAGAATAAAGAAAAGAATAGCATAAGAACATCACAAGATGTAGCCTAGAACATAAGGAACAATTTCCTCTCTAATAGCAAGTTAAGAAAACTTATTAAATCCAAGCTTTTTCTTTAGTTTTTCCCTTCCTCTCAAGCTTCTCTTTTTTCTTTAATGGAGTTTAGGTTAAAGTGTATTAGGTTATTTACCAAATGAAACATAAAATAATTTATACTTGTCTCACTTTAGCCTTGGCCGAATTTGGCCAAGCATTTGCAAGAAAAATTAATTTCAATTTCATTTGAATTTCAATTTTATCAACTTGTTAAATATCTAATAAACACTTTATAGATATTTTAATTAAGTCAACAAAGGCAACTAAGCCTTAAAACAATATCCAAATCTTAAGATATTTATATTTTAATTAATTTAATCATTTAACAATTAATTAATAATTATTAATTAAATATAAATATATTAAATATATGTATTATATTTACATTAAATATTAAATACATATATACATTTATGATATTAGTCAAATATCTCAATTTGACTATTAATTAATGTGTATTTAAATTAATCAAGTATTAAATGTAAATACACAATAATTAAGGAATGACTATTGGGTCCCTAAGCATGTATTTTGCGTTTAACCTTTAAATGACTGTATAAATAATCAACATTATTTATAAGTGTTGCTCTAGTGCTCTACGAGTATATTTCATTATTGAGACTCTCTAGATTCAGACATATCCGTCACGAAATCTAATTTCGTGTCCATAATTTATCCACCCGTAAATTATGACGATCACGGATAAACTCGCTGAATCATACAGGTCGAGGTCATGGAAAATGTATAATTTCTCCGTCACAAGTATCCGGATATATCCCATAGATATAGATGTAAACGTCAAATCTCTATGGGGATTATCCAGTCGACTATTCTATTAGCAATCTCAAAAAGAATGTTTAGAACTAGTTTCTAACTGTACCACGGGCCCATAGTTTATCTGATTGCTAATCATGTGGACTACCTATGCTCTGATACACAGAACTGACGGATCCTATCTTGACACACATAGACACCCTGAGGATCTATCTACACCCAACGAACAGACGGAGGTCTGATCTAAATAGATCGGTGACGTGACTGCCATCTAAGTGTAGAAGATGTCTCATGTGCCCACAATGGCATCTCAAGTCTAAGAATCACAAGTGCTACTCAACCCGAGAAGATTCTTATTGACGTTGGTGTACCATCCATTAAGAATCTTCGGTGAGTCGTTCAGTGTTTATCCGCTATAAACACCCACACGTCTATACCAGTCTCCAAGACCGATGCTTCATTGAGAAACCATTGGAATCATATATTCCAGTATACGACATGTATCGGTCTCAACGGGTTTTACTATACTGACCAAGTAGTGTAAACCTTGACCAGGAACTGTCTGAGAATGACAACGTCATGATACTACTCAATGTCAGTTGCGACGCTTTTGCAACAGTACCATGACTAATCATTCTAAGGTCATTACGTCTTTACCATATTAAAAGATACATTATATTATAGAAACTGCATATATTATTCATAATAATAATGTTTTACAGAAGTATTCATAAAGAAATACAACCGGGAATTGGCGCTGTGAGCATCAACCCCAACATTAACCCCGTTAATTCTTTATAGATACTCGACAGGAGCCGCGTTCGCCCTAGCAACGTGAAAGAAACTTAGCCAGACTTCAATCAGTGAGTATACCTCTTTTCTTTAACTGGTTTTATTTATTAAGTTTTAAGTTTTGATATCAGACTTATTTTTATGCCTTAGGGAGTTAGATTTCTTTACCACTATTATTCTATGAAATTTATGCTTTATGCCATGTTTTAGTTGTGTTTTAGACATAAATTTTAAAGCATGGGTTTTTATATTTTCGGGGCATGAGGTAAAAACTCACCCTAGTATGTAACTTGAGGTACAGTTGGAATTGACGGATACAGAGGACATGTGCACATGTAGAGCCAGAATGACGACTTAGGATTGTGTATCTGGACTCTAGTTCAGAGCTTGGGTAGTAGTATAGATCTGCACCCCCAGTTCTAGTTTGTGGGTACGTCCAGTTGAGTTGTTGTCCTGGGCATAGAGTACCACCAGTTTCAGAGACCCGGGTGAGTTATTCCCGGACACGTTCAGTTGAGTCGATTTCCTAGGCGTAGAGCAGTTTTCAGTTTTTCAGATTTTCAGTACACAGTTTTTTTTAAAAAAATTTCAGTATACAGTTTCCTGAAATCAGATTTTAGAAAATAGCTTTCAGAAACCAGAATTGCAAAAGCATTTTTCAGAAAAATCAGGTTTATTCAAGAGATTTCATATGAAGTGATTTTTGTTAAAACCTTAGTTTTAAAGATTTAATGATTTGATTTGAGATGTTCAGTTTCACGTCCACTCACTTAGATCGAATTACGATCTAACCCCCACTCCAGTCTTTATGTTTTGCAAGATTTCCGGAGGACGAGCTTGGGAGGACGGATACTGATGTAGCCACTTGGGTTGGAGTCCACTAGTTCAGAGTCGAGTCAGAGTCAAAGTAAAGTTGTATGCATTCATTTGTATAAGTCATTATAGATATCCATTGAAGAGATGTAAATAAAAGTATAATTTTAATACTCAGCTATATGTAATAAAAGTATTTTATGATGTTGATTCGGACCATGGTCCCCGAGCATGACTTTGCATTTAAACAGTTATAATATAGAATATAGTCGAAAGTCAGAGGCTTATGGGGTTAGTACATCTATCCCATGTCGGTAACATCTCCCAGATCTGAGGATGTTACATCGAATCCTTTCGAATGGGAAATGAATGATGCAAATCAAGGAACACGAGGAGATGAACCTATTTGAGATTCGGTCAAACATGGAATTGATCCACTTCAAGTTCCCATTGGACAATTATGAGGCAAGAAGCTAAGAAGATTAAAGAAGCGATGTCAAGCCTAACCTAATGATTTGTGGCTGAATTCAACAAATGGACTTGAGGAGCAGAATCAAGTCATATGTGCTATAGAGAATAAGCCCAAGATTAATAAGAGCAATGCAAGCCTAAATAGCTACAAAGATGCGCATATGGAAGAATATTGGGCTTAGATTGATTTTTTTATGTTATATTCATATGATTTTTGTGTGGGCCATGAATATTAAAATTTGACTTTAATTAGTAGTTATTTGTGTTTATTTAGTCGTCAAATTAGTTGGTTACCTTATCTATGGTAGTTTTCCTGAAAGTTGGGAGTTAGTTTCCTATTAGGATTGGGTAGTTAGTTTCTTATTAAGATTGAGTAGTTAGTTTCCTATTAGGATTGAGTAGTTAGTTTTCTATTATGATTGGTAGTTAGTTTCCTATTAGAGTTAGATTAGGATTTGTTTTCTTTTTCCTAGTTTGACAAGTATTGTACATATTATTTAAAAGCTTATTTCTCATTAATGAAAGACATACAACTTTCAAGCAAATTCAAGTATATTGTCATGAGTACATTGGTGTGAGAGAGATTTTATTTATTAATTGATTCAATACACTATTCTTTTAATGAACCAACGATTCTTTGTGGCGTCTTTTAACTTCGCTAACAATATTGCTTTAAGAATACAGAAGGAATGCTAGAGGCGGGTTCTCTAGAGGTTCGACTTGATCTTGGAGATGTTTTGTTTCCTAAAATATAGGGTCGAGGTTCTTGGGGCTTAATACAAATAAAGCTTCTGCAATGGTGTTTTCATCAATACATCATTAAACCTACGTTAGTGTCGATCTAGAAGACAATTGGTAATACCATTAAATAACTAATATTATGAAAAATAGAACTGTTTGTATTTATAACAATATCAAAAATACAATACGGATTGACACTTTGAGCACCAATCCTAATAATGGTATGGTTGGAAGTCAACCAACTTTGATCAAATTAATTTAAACAATATGAGTCTGATATATCAGGTCATATAATAAGCTTGATACAGAGAAATGTTTACTTTATTCTCTCTTGCATATCTATTAAAATAGTTGGGTAGCTATTTGTAGGTAGAAATGTTGAATTATACAAGGTAAACAAAACTAAAACCTTTGCTTGGTTTTTGGACATCTTCTCACTACAAAAAAAAGGCCTTTACTGACACTAAGGTTAGTGACACTAGGCTAAAAGTGTCAGAAACGACGTGTAAATGTGCCTATTTCCGTGTTTTTCACTTAAATATCAATAATTACTGACACTATGGTATCAGTGATTTTAGTGTCAGTAATTACTATTACCATAGTATCAGTAAGAAATAAAAAAAAAAAAAAACGCGTAGTCGTCTGGAGTCGAACCAACACCTCACGGAAGTGACGTTTTTCGCATATATTACTGACACTATAGTATCAGTAAATTTAGTGTCAGTAATTAATGATACCTTAGTATCAGTAAAAAAAAATTAAAAAAAAAATTATTTCCTTAAAATCAAACCCTCATCTCCACTATCCGCTTCTCAAAACTCTCCCCATTCCTCTCAAAACACACCTCATCTCCACCTCCACCAACTCCATAACAACAATCACTTCCCCACACTACAAGAAAAATGATTTTTTGTGGCGAAAATTTAGTGGCGAAATTTATTTCGCCACTAAAAGTTTACACTTAGTGGCGAAATCCTATTTCGCCACTAAAAGTTCACTTTTAGTGGCGAAATCCAATTTCGCCACTAAAATTTTACATTTAGTGACGAAAAATTATTTCACCACTAAAAATAGACATATAGTGGCGAATTTATTATTTTTAGTGGGGAAATTTTTCCCCTCTAATAGATTAAATAAATAGGCGCCTTCTCCCCATTCATTTCCGCGGCTTTTTCATTTTTCTTCGTTTACAGACCTGGCCGCCTTCTCCAAAATTATTTGTGTGAACCTAAACATTAACAAACCCTAATCCTCCATTTTTTTTTCTTTATCAAAACAAAATCCTAACCTATTTCAACTCTTCCCTCAACGAAACCCTAAGGTTTACGGTTTCTCTCTGCCTCTGACTCATCTCTATCGCTCAGTCTCTCTCAAAGACTCAAAACTCTCTACCTCAGACTCGTCTCTCTCACTCTCGCTCTACTTGCTCTCTCACACTCTCACGAATCACGTTGAAACGCCCAGGTTCGAATTTCTCTAATTTACTCATTTTATTTTGTTTTTTTTTTTTTTTTTTGGGTCGTTAAATTTAAGTGGGTTTCACTTGTTAGGGCTTTGATTTAAATGGGTGATTGTTGTTTATTTCTGATTTTGCTCGTGGGTTTTTGTTAATGTTGGTTTTGATTTGGTTTGCAGATTTTGCCTTTGTGGATTTTGGTTGAAATGGAGTGGGGGGTAAAAATTGGCTCAGGACTTCAATTCTTCCCTAAGACTTCGCCCAAGCTAATTCAGGTTAATTCTCCTTGATTGTTCTCAAATTTTTCTGCTTCGTTAAAATACCATATATTCTCTATTGAATTGCAACATTAGAGGCCTGATATTGATTCAAAGTTCTATAGTTTTTCCCTTTGCGTATTGACTGTATGTATCTTTTAAAAATTTTGTCCGAACAGGGTGATTGGAATGGGGCTGGTACCCCGATTACAGTAAATGAAACCATTTTGCATTTTGCTTTGTGTTAGACTACAAATTTAAATAACTTTTTTTCATGCTAAAAAATTTTCATGCTATATTCCACATACTGTTTCTTACCTTTTTTTTTGCTGTGAATCAGGGTACCTCTTGGAGAAAGTTATTTAGTAAATAATCAATGTATAATAGAGATAGAAGTTCTCTCATAAAATATTTGACAATGTTTCAGCACCAAATCCATGAGGAATGATGGAGGCTTTGAGGTTATTAAGAAAGCAACTGAGAAGCTTCGACTAAAACACAAGGAACACATTGCTGCTTATGGTGAAGGCAATGAACGGCGTCTCACAAGGAACAAATTGCTTGATTTGGTTTGCAGATTTTGCCTGTGTAGATTTTGGTTGAAGAGAGTGGGTTCATCAAGTGAAGAAAGTGAGATTCGCAATCCTCCAGGCCAGCTTATTTTTGAATACTTGGAGCATGATCCTCCATTTAGTCGTGAACCTTTAGCTGACAAGGCAAGTTCATTATTTTTTTTAGTGAACCAAGATTGTGGCTCTTATGAGGGAGATTGGTGCTTCTGCTTGTTGTTGGTCTCCATGATCACAACTTTCTTTACAAGTGAGTTTTTTTTTTTTTTTGTATTCATTTTAATCAAAATTGGAGGTAAGCCTTTTGGTTTGAGGGTGTTCGCTATACTTCAACTAGTTGAATATGTATATTAAGTTATGCAAACATTTATGTTAGTTAAGTGGAAATATATGAATATAAGCCATTTGTTGGATTGCTGTAGGCTGTTGATGTTATTAGCCATGAAAGTAAGTCAAGCTTTGATGGTGTAAGTGTGCATGATGCATGCATGGTATTAGTTGTAAGTCAAGCTTTGATTGTATGAGTTGTTTGCTTACTTAGAAAGATCATATTGTAAGAATGCTAGAACATGATGAGATGATAACATATGCATGTATACACGGTTAGTGATAGTGGATTAAATGTTTAGTGTGCTGCCTATTGACAGAACTCTCCTTTTCCTTTGTGAATTGTTTTATTTGTTTGACTGATTATCCTGTTCCTATCATGGTTGTGATTTCTGAAATATTGGGTTTTGTTGCAGTGATGCATTATAGAATTAGTTAGAAACTCTCCTAGAAAATCTTGTGGCGGCATTTTTTTAATTGATTAATTTCTTTTGATTAGGTTGATACTTTTGAAGACATCTGCCTCTTTTTTGTTTTTAATTGTTTTAATTGGTGCTTTTATTCTTACAGCCTGGTCCTAGTGGCAGCAAATTTAAAAAGCGTGTTGCGAGTAGGTGTCTGCAAGTGTATGTTTCGAAATCTAATACTAATGTGCTGGAAAGCTCTCATATTAATGTGTCGCTATAACATCATCCTCCGTATATATGCTTTTGATAAGCATGCCTGTGTATGTGAATAGCTTGTGTATGTGAATTTGTGATTTATATTAGCCTCAATAGTGATTTTATGCATAAAAAATGAATTAGATATAATAGGGATTGGATGTATTCCATTGTTTTTTACTTTTTTATGCAAATTGAATTTTACACCTCAATCGGCTGAGGACGGTGTATGTCAAGACTAAATGCGTAATGTTGACAATTTCTGACTGGAACTAGCTGATTTTGAGAAGCAATGGTTTGAACCTAATTTTCGTAACATCCATGCTTGGGAGAAAGAATGAGACTTGTCGAACAAACATTTCTTAAAGCATCTCAAATTGTTCACCAATAAGTAAACATAGTATTTTCTGATGCATGTTAATAGTTTTTTATTTATGTGCTACATGCCTACACATGCTTTTACAAATCAAGGAAACATTTAATGCTTACATCCTCTATATGAATGCAAACTTTATCCAATCCCCATGTGATAATAAAATATAAAGTACCTATGATATGAGCCTTTGTAAATTCTTCATGTTTTTGCTCCTTACTGGAAGTCCATCTAATTCTTAACATTTGGTTTATAATTTCAGATTTTGTGCCAGATATCATATTGTTGGGGGATTGTTGCAGGCTTCTCAACAAGTATCATGAATTTTGGTGGGGGCATGACATTTTGGTGGGACTTTAAGAGTAGTTTTTGAAATATATATATGTTAATTTAAAGATTGTCTATGGAGTTTTTGTATTCATCATGTGATACTGTTGAATGATTAATACGATTAATCTATTATATTGCGAATTTTATATAAATGTAATTTTTTAGTTTTTTTATTTCATTGAGTTGGTATATATATATATATATATATATATATATATATATAATATATATATATATATATATATTATGATTAATTTATTACAAAACATAAGAAATATAATTGTGAAATAATACGATTTTTAAATTTTAAAAGATATTGACGGATATTGATACTATAGTAACAATAATTACTGACACTAAAAATCAAATATATGCGATATACTGATACTGCAGTAACAAAATTTACTGACACTATAGTATCACTAAATACTGATGTTATAGTGTCAATAATTTACTGACACTAAAATAGTGTGAGAGATTACTGATATCATAGTGTCAATAATTTTCTGATACTACAGTATTAACGTTTACTGACACTAGAAACTAGTGTCAGTGATTTCTGGCTGCGGCAACACTGACACATTTAATTAGTGTCAGTAAAACCCTTTACTGACACTAATTTAGTATTAGTAAAAGCCTTTTTTCTTGTAGTTGATCTATGAAAAATAATAGCTTATTTGATTTGTGCATAGCATGTATAGAAGGCAATAGCTTGCTTGATTGATCTGTGTAGTGAATGTGATTTATGGAGGCATGATATTCATAAGACTCCCCTTCAAATTAGAGCATGGAGTTCTGTAATGCCCAACTTGGAACTGAAAAGGACAAATAAGACATGTCCCAAGAGTTTAGTAAAAATATCAACTTGTAGTTGAGATGTTGGAACATATGAAGTTGTTAGTAGACTAGAATATAGTTTCTCACGAACCAGGTGACAATCCAATTCAATATGTTTGGTTCATTCATGGAAAACTATATTACGAGATATATGAATTGCAGATTGGTTGTCACAATGAAGAATGATAGGTTGAGGATACGGCACTGTGAGGTGTTGTAAGAGAATATGAAGCCAAATAAGTTTATAAGTCATATTGACCATGACACGGTATTTAGACTCGGCAGAAGAGAGTGATACAGTGTTTTATTTCTTTGTACGCCAAGAAATAAGGCTATCTCCTAATTTGATGATGAAGCCAGTGGTAGAGTATCGAGTGGGTGAACAACTAGCCCAATCGAAATCACAAAAGGTAGATACTTAAAAATTACATGTATCTAAGAATAAGAGACCATAACTAGGAGTGGTCTTCAAATAATGAAGCACATGAAGAGCGGCTAGATGATATGGTGTGCGATGAGCTTGCATTAACTGACTCAGGGTATTGATAGCAAATGAGATATCTGCCCGAGTGATGGTCAAATAGATCAAACACCGATATGAGCCATGATCTTCCAAAAGGTCCTCGTTTGAGTCATTGAGTTTTCAATGTTATTCCATAGGAAAATGAGCAGAACATGAGCCTAGTTGACCAAAATCAGAGAGAATTCCCAAAGTATATTTCCTTTGATTAATAAAGATGCTTGCATGAGACTGAACAACTTCAATCCCAAGAAAATACTTGAGATCACCTAGGTCTTTAATTTTGAAGGTGTTTGCAAGGTGTTGTTTGATGGAATTGATAGCAGAGAGATCATTCCTAACGATTAAATTGTCATTAACATAGATAAGAATGATAGTGAGTATTTTGCCTTATGTTTTGGTGAAGAGATTGTGATTAGCTGAGGATTGACCCAAACCTATAATAGTGAGAACATGAGATAATTTGGAATATTGTTGTTGAGAAGCTTATTTGAGGTCATAGAGAGATAAATGGAAATGGCATATGCGTGTCTCCCTTTGATGACAATATCTTGATGGGTATCACATATACATTTCCTTATCAATGCCACCAAGGAGAAAGGCATTGTGAACGTCCAACTGTTGGATAATCCAATATTTGGCTGCTACTATAGCAATGAGACAACGAACAGTAATAAGTTTAACCACATGAGCATAAGTTTCATGATAATCAAGGCCCTCTACCTAAGTGAAACCCTTAGAAATCAAACGAGCTTTATGACATTCAATGGAACCATCTTCATGGAATTTTATTTTATAAACCCATTTATAACCAGTAGTTTTCCTTACTAGGTGGAAGGGTTTCAAGGCTTGAATTTCATATGCCATGGCTTGTAACTAATGAGGCTCAATGGCAGCTTGAGAGTAGTAGATAGGGTCTTGTATATTTTTGGAGACAGATGAGAGAAAATCAAAGTGTTTAAGGCTAAAGAAATGATATGATAGAAAAATACTTAAAGAATGAATCGTACCTGAGAAAGGCTGAGAATGAGTTGACGAACGTTAGACCTCCGAAGGTAGGTATGAGCAAATATAATCTTGAAAATATATAGGACAAGTGATAATACATCAAGGTCTAGAAAACGAAGGTGGGGATGAGATGAGTTCTGGTAAATTGGCAGGCAAGGCATTATCTAATGGTGAAGGTGCATAAATATGAGGGAGATCATGTGTTGTAAATGTTGGGGAGGATGTTGTTGAGGAAGATGGGTCATATGTATGATGTATATCATGGGATGAAGGTTGGTAGGGTGAGACTGGTTAAGGAAATATGTGTCATCTAGCTGGGGAGACTGTGACGATGTAGATGGTGGTGTGTTATTAGCGATAGGATACATTAATTCCACAAAAAGCACATCATAAGATAAAAATATTTTTTGGTGTGTAAGTCATAAACACGGTAAGTGTGTGGTGTTTGTGAATAGCCTAGAAATATGCATGATGTGGCACAAAGGGAAAATTTATTTTGATGGACTTTTAAAGTGTGAGTATAATGAAGAGACCTAAATCATGAAGATGAAGTAGGAGTTTTTTGAAAAAGAATGTCACAAAGAGTTTTATAATTAAGAGAATGAGATGATATGTGATTACTCAAATAAGTTGCAGTAAGTATGCATTCACAGCAGAAGGAAATATGTAGATGTGCGTGAAAGCGAAGACATTAAGCCACATTTAATAAATGACAATGTTTTCGTTCAGCCATACCATTTTGTTGTGGTGTCTCAACACAAGTATGTTCATTAATGATGCCATGATCAATAAAGAATTTTTGCATGTGAATAGAAAGAAATTCTTGACTATTATCATATCGAATATGTTTGAAATAACAATTAAATTATGTATGTATTATGTTAATAAAGGTAGAGAGACATCTAAAAGTATCAAATTTAAAACGCATAAGATATACTCAAGTAACAAGTGAGAAATCATCAACAATAGTAAGAAAATATTGTGCACATATAACATCCCCAATCCGGAGATGTTACCAGCAGGGAATAGACCGTCATATCCCCCAAAGCCTCTGACTATTTGACAACCGATAATCTCATTTCACAAATAGACTCATGCATGAGACCAATGCCCAACACATCATCATATATAACACTCCATATACTAAGTACTTAATTTACTACATATTACAGCTTTGACATTGAACACTTATAATGCATTACATATACACTATTTACTAAATAACATATATGATACACGATATTTCCTGACTCTGACTGAAATGAACTATGTTTCTAACTTGACCTGGTGGACCGAATACCCTAGTGACTGTGATCAATATCCATCCCCTCGAACTCGTCCTTCAGGTAAACCTACAAAATAAAGAAATCTGGGAGTGGGGGGGTCAGATCGTTTGAACGACCTGGTGAGTGGATACTAAAAATAAAAAAACCATAAGAAAATCCAAAACGTATATATATATCATTTTTCATACATGCATCGTCAAAGACCATATCAAGCGCTCAACACCCAAGTCGTACGTATAGACTGAGCGAGGAACGAACGATCATCTGTCAATAAGGTAGCGGGTCATACCATTTCAGATGGACGAGACCCTAACAAGCACCCCGGTGAAAATATATGATGAGTTTCAAAAATATAAAAACATGCAACAAGCGTCTGGGCGGAAACATATCATCAATCGATCATCTCAGCGGAAACATATAGATAGTTCAGAAATCATAAAACAGTAAACAAGCAATGAGACGAAAACATATAAATATCATGCATATTCTTCATCAATTTAAAACATCAATTAAAACATCAAAATATGAAAAGAATTTTTGTAAAACATAAAATAAAACAACCACTCACAGATTCGGAACTTGCTGGTGACGTCTTGTGATGGTGGCGGAACCGCATCTCCTGGTGATAATCTAGAATTAGCAAAATTCGTCAGTACCAAGGTTATGAATTTATATCCTTACTTACAACAAAATTTATTCATTATTCAAGATAACTCATCCTCGCTATATTAATAACATTTAAGTGTGGTCTAATGGTGTGATATTTTTATATCGTACCGCAAGTGTACGGTGTCAAGTTTTAGTATAATCAGTGAAAGGGTGTCGAACCCACAGGGATTGCATTAACTCGCACTAAGTACTACAATTGATAATCCTAACTTTATTTAGAAAACAAATAATAAAGATTTTTAATAAGCAAATAAAATATAAAAATATTTAGATATGAGGAACTAATACGATAGAGATTCTGGATCCTGATTTCACCTAGCTGTCACATATGCATTTGTCATGACAATTAATCCATGTTCAGTTATATTGTTTATAAGTCAAGACTCCTATTATATTCACTCCCTCTCTCGAGTGCCGAGTGAAAATATCAACAACTATAGACTTCGATTTCGATATCTCTATAAAACTCCAATAGTTAACAACTCATTACGATTTGTGATTCTATATTAACGACTTCAAAGGACTACAGATTCTCTCGAAATCTATAAAATCCTAAGTCATATTCTCTAGATCTATTCAAAATCCCCTCTCTCGAGTGATAGATTCTAAACATTCATCATCTTCAATTGTGGTCAACAATCAAGAAGCATTAAACTCAAAAGAATATATAAATTAATAAAACTTCATAACAAAATTGATAAACAAAATACAAGGTTCAAGCATCGATTACATCATTCTCCAGAATTAAGGAGTTTAGTTCATGACAAAAAAAATAAAACAATGAATAATAAGTCATGAATCTAATGAAATCATTAGAGTTCTAAGAAAGAAATAAGAAGATAAAACCCGAATTGAATCTCTTCCTCCTCGGACGTCACCGCCTTAATCTCTCATTGTTGCTCTTCAATCCTCTCTTTGGATCTCTAAAAATATTGTTTCGTGTTTTGTGCAGTGTATTAGCCTTCTTTTTGTTGTTGGATGAACTGTTATATTTATAGTGGAGGCTGTGAGTCATTGGGTATCATTAGGGATCTTACAAACCCTAATAATTAATTCCTGGAATATGCGTGTATTCTTGTCCCGCAGCGCCGCGGCTCCTTAAGTGGGCGCCGCGGCGCCAAACTCTCGGCATTTTGGCCTGGAGAGTGTGCTGTTGTGGCGCCATGGCGTCTATTTTCTCTCTTCAACTGGCGCCTATTGAACTTCATATTGATGGCGCCATGGCGCCTCAATCTCTGGAAAATGTATGTGATTTTGGGCGCCATGGCGCCTGTTAAGCTTCATATTGATGGCACCATGGTGTCTCAATCTCTGGAAAATGTATGTGATTTTGGGCGCCATGGCGCCTGTTAAGCCAATGCTCCCGTGCTCAACCTTTGTTCCCAAAAGTTCCCAAAACACGTGCAATTGTTCCCAGATCCATGTATTAATGCTCCTACAAAAAAAACATGAAATAAACTATAAATAACATTTAAATATCTTGATATATAACAAAACAGTAAGCTAAAAATGTCGTAATAAGTGGGTATAAACCACACTTATCATCTAACAATTTTTACTACGCTCGTTCGAGGATTTCACAAGCTACTTCACAAAACTACATATTATGCCCTCAACACTTTGAAAATTCGGTGCGCTAAATCAGTGTTGAAATTGGGGTTGAAATTTTAATAGAATACTCGTTTATGTGTCTATTTTATGTTGGCCTTTACGGATCGTGGTTTTGATTCCTAGAACTCAAGTTATGGACTGAAGTTCAAGGGTTGTGCGACTAGAAAAACTGGGCACAGACGCAGCAAATAGCCAGACTTCAACAATTTGGTTTGGCTTCATCCTACTTTCAAAAATTTTGATTTTTGGATATGGTATTCCCTCATGTATCTAATTTATCAAAATTTTACGGATCTTAATTTGGACCTACAGAACTCAACTTATAAGCAATAAATCAGAACATGTTCAGAAGGTGTCGTAAACTAAACTCTTTGTCCATGTTATCTAATTCACTGCCATGTTTGACAAATTTATTTCAACCATTACCACTAGACTTTTCAGTACATTAAAATATATAAACAATCCTCTAAACTTCAATATCTATATTCAAGAACGAACCTCAATCACCATCCTCTTATATACTATAAATCAAAGCATGGATACTAAAGCCTTAAGAAGTTTCAACACCAACTCAAATTCTTTTCTCAACACACATCATTCCTATCACACTACATCATCAACCTCCATCAAATTAACCACAACCCATCCTTTAAAAATAATGACACATCTGGTCATCCCTTCGCATGAAATGCATAATTTCATTCTTATATTATCAAGAAATACAGAATCAAGCATGCTAACAACTCAATCAAAGCTAATTAAGTAATTCAAAATCCCATGGTTCATAAGATACGAATTTGGGGCTCCCAAATATCAATATCAAAATTGAAATTAGAGGAGGGAAATAAGATAGAGAGCTTACATTGCATGAGAGGAATCTTGGCACCATTACTTGCTACTTCAAAATGATGAAAAATTAAAGAAAGAAAATGATTTTTTTTCCTAAGGGAGGGGGAAGCTTCTCACGTTTCTTTTCTTGAGGAGGGAGGTGTATGAATAGTGCTCAATTTATAGGGCATAAAAATGATCTTTGTTTGCAAATGAGTGGCTAGGGATAGGCCACATCACCCCAAATCTAGTATTTTCCCGAAATTATTATAGCAGTCACGCAAATATCAATTTTTATCCTTAAATCAGAGTTCATATGAGAAAGTTGTGGCCCAAATACCATGAGCTGTCCAGAGTAGAACATCGTACCATCTCGTATCGGAATCTTGAAGAATTTACCAATTGTCTCCCAGGTCATTTCATGAGTGTATAAGTATTCAAACATAATCTATATTATGTAACATTTATCCCAGAATGAAACTGTAGTCGAGATCACCGGTCGTCGAGATCACCTGTCATCGAGATTACCGGTCATTATAAATTCTCCCCTTTTAAATATGATTCGTCCTCGAATCTCTTCTGATGCTAAATTGTTTAGGCTTAATTTGATTTGAAGGTGTCTGACCTCTACTGCTCTTATTTCCCTTTATTTGCTTCCTACTATTTTTTTCAAGAACTTGATACTAAGACTTTTAGGAATCCCTTACCTTGATCTACTTCATTTGATTCTTATAAATAAATGCTCAACTCTGGGGGTTTGTGTCATATCTCTAAACTTCTTAATTAATGGTATCCTTCATAAAATTCTATCTATCTATTGTTTCATACTATATAATATCTTGCAGGGTGTATTAGAAATACTCAATTCCTCACGATCTGAACTTAGGTTTCCTTCGATTTGGTACATGTTCTTAACTTGTAAAGTACTTCATGAGTTCAATATGTTTATACTAATAGGGGCATATCCACGACCATTCGAACTGAATCATTTATTTTAGCCTTTATATTCTTTGCTATAATAACACTAATTTTAAATGTCACTTAGGGCTTTTATTAATTCTCCCTCTTAATGTACCACTACTGTTCTTGGTACCTCAATCAATAATTTTATTTCTTCCAACTTCAAGTATAGCTTAAATTCTTCTCTCTCTTTCTTTCGTCTCTTCTCATCTAGTGCCTACTCATTATTAGAGGTGTTAATACTTCCTATCGTTAAGTTTCTTCATGTTCTACCATAGCTCAAGATTAAGGACAATCCTTATTTCTAGTAAAATCTACATGTTCAACCTAAATTTGGCATTAATCTTCTTAACTTTATTGCTTAACTGGCTTATTTCTTTTCTACTAGTTTTCAATCATTAATTGCTCCATCCTTTACGTTCTTTAATCTCTACCGATCCGAGGGACTAGTACCTTATAGTCAAACTCACTACATAATCCAATCTCATCTTCGGAGTTTTTCCAACATTCTAACTCTCAAGATATTATTCCTTACCATTAATGTCAACTCCAACTATTTGGTTCTGGTCATTGTTTATATACTTTTTGTTTCTTCTTTGATGAATTTTTTTCTTAATCTTATCTCAACGATGAGCAGTTTTCCATTCCATAGCACTACTGGGCTTAACTGTGAAAAGTTTATTTTAGTACCTATGTACTTCTTGTATTATTTATTTAATATTCTCTAATGTCGTCTTACTTTGACAATTCTATCTTTACGTATTCTACTAGTTGTCCTTTTGTCTTCTTTCCTGCTATTTTCTATACCTGAACTTCTGTGGTCTATGCTTCTGTATTTTTATCCGCAGCGGTATCAATTCCTAAAATTTCCTGGTTACGTCTATCGCTGGTTCTTTTGCACTCCGTAAGTGCTTGATTACTACTTTCTCTCTTAATCATCTCATATAGACTATCTTTCTTCTAAACCTTTTACTTAACCTCAATTCTTCCTCTTTATCGTGTTTTTGTATTAAATCTGAAGACTTTTATATTTCTATCCTATTTTTACTACATATCCATTTGTTTCTGGGAATACTTTTGAGGTAATTACCGAGGTTTATCTTTGCAGTTGTTGCATGTCGAGGGGTTGGGAAGGTGGGGATTGGTCCTAATGTCTTTCAGGTGGTGGTAGTCTCACTACCTACCCATACAGTGGTTGTACATACTGGTCATTTTTGAATCTAGGACTCCCGTAATCACATATACGGTATTGGTTCTTCACTAAGATGCTTCTACTATATAGTACCTGAATTGTCTCCAGTTTGATTTCACTCTCGATCCGCTTTCTGACTATCGATCATACTACCTCTTATTGCGAACTTCCTCTAGAGTCATGCTCTTTAAATACTCTATCATGTTGCCTATATACTCTTTCCCACAAGTTTCTGTTGCTTAACCATCTTAAGTCTTTATTCTCTCTCATAGTCTTACTATCTTCCATTTGTTATTCCCTCTTATGAAGTTCATTCCTCTACAAAGATTCTCTTCTCATCTTAGTTCCTCGAACTCCTCTTTAAAATCGGAATCTGGGATCTTCCTAGGCTTGAAATTTGTGATGTTGAATATCTCACCAAGTCATTGGTATACGGGCTTTCTTTCAACTGATTATATTCTCATAATCTGTGTCTTATCTACCATATCATACTATTTTCTGACGATCCCTGTGTTATCATTACACCATAGGATAATGTGATTATCACGTTGAACGTTGAATGTCATGGCTAGGAAGTCATAACTAGGGCTGTACACTAATTTCCCTGTGTGAATTCTTACTCTGCTTCTACTATTTTACGTCATTTGGGATTCTTCTTTACCAATGGGTACTACCTCGTCTTCATTCCATAAGATCTCCGTCGAGTATCCCTTACTATCGTCATGAATCAAAGAAATCTCATTCCTAAACCTCTCGCTATACTCAACATTATTTGTATCAAAGAAACCCTATCTCTATACCTCTAGTTATGCTCAACAACTTATTTGACTCAATCGAATTTTTCTTAGCTGGTATTTTTGACTTGCTTTATAAATACTGGTGTTTCCAAGGTTGGGCCTCCCATGTTCTCATTCCAGGACAAATAATATTTACACGAGTGATCCTTGACATTATCAATGATACTTGTACTCGATACTTCTTTAGCTCAATTTTCTTGACTTGATCTTGGTATTCTTTCTTAAAGCTCAGCTATTTAACTCGTTATATTCTCCTTGTTAAGTTCCAACTGATTATGAGCTCCGTCTTCTAATTTTTTTTATCTATATATATATATATATATATATGGGTGTGTGTGTGTGTGTGGGGCGCTTAGGATCTCATAATTTGGCCAACTTCCTCATGCACTTTCAGCTTACTACTGTTGCTTTCCGAAGGCTTTAATTTCAGCAACGCTGGTGGTTCAATTCTGGCTAATGCTCATTACTTTTATCATACCTGAAAAATTGTTGCTACTATAAATCTGGTTAACTGTCTTTCACACAACTTGTTCTCTATATCTGGTTGCATCTTAGGGTATCCCCATTTTGTTGTTCCCATAATCTTACTCTGCCAAGTGTCGTTAATCAAACATATGTAAATATACACAACTTATAAATCTCATCTTTATCCGAAGATGACTTAAGTATAAAATACATTGATAACTCACTGCACTGAATTCAGTATCGTAGTAAACTTATCTTCTCGATTCCATTTTGTACTACACGTCTACCAAACCACCCATACCCATGGCTACGGTCATCCCAAACCTGTGGTGGTTTGGTCAACTTGAACTATGGCTGGGTACTTCATATGGATTACGTGAGCTATAACATAGTAGAACTTTTGGTTTCATTCCAATACCGAGTATTCTTACTGTTACGCACTTCTGTCATCGCTTACTTAATATTCTCTCTCATGCTATCGCACCTCGACGGTTCCACTTCCAAACCTTTTACTTGTTGACCTTTTCGTCTTATCTTCTGCTCGGTTCTAGTGTTCTCTTTATCCTCTATTTCTGTATCTTTCTCACTTATTGTATCTGGTTACTTGAACATCTATGTATTGTTCCATATTTTTCTTTCTAGCTTTCCATTTCTCTTCCTACTTTCCTGGGTGGGTATCCTTAGAACTTTATTATCTATTTCTGTCTCTTTACTTTTTTGTCTCTGGTTTCTTTAACATCCATGCATCTTTTCTTCTTTTCTCTTTACTTTTCTTTTCCCACTCCCTTAAGTAACTATTCTTAGTACTTATACTTTTTAGTTTCATGGCTTAACTTGATCTCCTACTAAGAATTCCAGATGATTATGGCATAATTCTTAACTATAGCAGGAATTATGGTTACTTGCTAGGAAAAGAATTCAAATAGCCTTGGGAATGCTTACTAACCTGTCTATAGAACTTGAGGACGTACTCGAGGATCGGATACTGGAGAGGTGGTGCCTAGCATACTAGTACCCCAGGCATACTACGTATAATACCTCAGCACTATGTCCATTGTAGTCACTGACTCCCTAGACCATGCTCTGATACCATCTTTGTAACATCCCCAATCCGGAGATGTTACCGGCATAGAATATGTTGTCTTATCCCCCAAAGCCTCTGATTATTTAATAACTGATAATCTCATTTCACATATAAACTCATGCATGAAACCAATGCCCAACTCATCATCATGCATAACACTCCTCCATACTAAGTACTCAATTTACTACATATTATAGATTTGACATTGAACACTTATAATGCATTACATATATACTATTTACTATATAATATATATGATACACGATATTTCCTGACTCTGACTGAAATGAACTATGTTTCTAACTTGACCTGGTGGACCGAATACCCTAGTGACTGCCATCAGTATCCATCCCCTCGAACTCGTCCTTCAGGTAAACATGCAAAACAAAGAAATCTGGGAGTGGGGGGTCAGATCGTTTGAACGACCTGGTGAGTGGATACTAAAAATAAAAAAACCATAAGAAAATCAAAAATGTATCCGTAAATCATTTTTCATGCATGCATCGTCAAAAACTATATCAAACGCTCAACGCCCAAGTTGCGCGCATAGACTGAGGGAGGAACGAACGATCCCATGTCGATAAGGTAGCGGGTCATACCATTTCAGATGGACGAGACCCTAACAAGCACCCCGGTGAAAATATATGATGAGTTTCAAAAATATAAAACATGCAACAAGCGTCGGGGCAGAAATATATCATCAATCGATTATCTCAGCAGAAACATATAGGTAGTTCAGAAATCATAAAACAGTAAATAAACGCTGAGACGGAAACATATAAACATCATACATATTCTTCATCAATTTAAAACCTCAAAACATGAAAAGAATTTTTGTAAAACATAAGTCAAGAGAACATAAAATAAAGCATCCACTCACAAATTCGGAACTTGCTGGTGACGTCTTGCGATGGTGGCGGAACCGCATCTCCTGGTGATAATCTAGAATTAGCAAAATTTGTTAGTACCAAGGTCGTGAATTTATATCCTTACTTAACAAAATTTATTCATTATTTATGATAACTCATCCTTACTATGTTACTAACATTTAAGGGTGGTCTAAAAAATTTTACTACGCTCGTTCGAGGATTTCACAAGCTACTTCACAAAACTCCATATTCTGCCATCTTTCCAGAAAATTTCAGTGCAATAACACTGACTTTGAAAATTCGGTGCCCTAAATCGGGATTGAATTTGGGGCTGAAATTTTAGTAGAATACTCATTTATGTGTCTATTTTATGTTGGCTTTTACGGATCGTGGTTTCAATTCCTAGAACTTAAGTTATTGATTGAAGTTCAGGGACTGTGTGACTGGAAAAACTGGGCACAGAAGCAGCAGATAGTCCGACTTCAAAAATTTGGTTTGGTTTCATCCTACTTCCAAAAATTCTGATTTTTTGATATGTTATTCCCTCATGAATCTAATTTATCTAGAATTTATGGATCTTAATTTGGACTTACAGAACTCAACTTATAAGCAATAAATCAGGACCTGTCCAGAAAGTGTCGTAAACTAAACTCATTGTCCATGTTATCTAATTCACTGCCATGTTTGACAAATTTATTTCAATAATTACCACTAGACTTTTCAGCACATTAAAATACATAAACAATCCTCTAAACTTCAATATCTATATTCAAGAACGAACCTCAATCACCACCCTCTTATATACTATAAATCAAAGCATGGATACTAAAGCCATTAAAAATTTCAACACCAACTCAAATTCTTTTCTCAACACACATCATTCCTATCACACTACATCATCAACCTCCATCAAAGTAACCACAACCTATCCTTTTAAAAATAATGACACATCCAGCCATCCCTTCACATGATATGCATAATTTCATTCTCATATTATCAAGAAATACACAATCAAGCATGCTAACAACTCAATCAAAGCTAATTAAGTAATTCAAAATCCTAGGGTTCATAAGATACGAATTTGGGGCTCCCAAATATCAATCTCAAAATTGAAATTAGAGGAGGGAAATAAGATAGAGAGCTCACTTTGCATGAGAGGAATCTTGGCACCATTACTTGCTACTTCAAAATGATGAAAAATTAAAGAAAGAAAATGATTTTTTTTTCTAAGGGAGGGGGAAGCTTCTCACGTTTCTTTGCTTGAGAAGGGAGGTGGATGAATAGTACTCAATTTATAGGGCATAAGAATGATCTTTGTTTGCAAATGAGTGGTTAGGGAGATGCTACATCACCCCAAATCTAGTATTTTCCCGAAATCACTGTAGCAGTCACACAAATATCGATTTTTATCCTTATTCCAATTTGAATTTGGGAAAATATTCAACGCGGAAGTTGTAGGTCTCAGTCTTAGATTTCTGAAGATATAAAATTCATAAAAATCGGAGTTCGTATGAGAAAATTGTGGCCCAAATACCATGAGCTGTTCAGAATAGAACATCGTACCATCTCCTATCGGAATCTTGAAGAATTTACCAATTGTCTCCCGGGTCATTTCATGAGTGTATAAATATTCAAACATAATCTATGTTATGTATCATTTATCCCAGAATGAAACTGTAGTCGAGATCACCGGTTGTCGAGATTACCGGTCGTTACAGCACCAGTTGTAGAAGGTATGAGATATCCACCCTAAATATCACAATAAATACAATAAAAAAAAAAAAGGAAGTATTTTTATTCTCAACCAATTTAAAAGGGAGGCGTGTATGCTTGCCTCAGGATACAACTATCACAATATGTAATGTTATTCAAGGTGCACAAAGACTTTGGAATACATGAATTTGAACAATGACCTAATCAAATATGCCACAAATGGTAGTGTTGGAATTGATTTGTAGTGCACTTGGAGAAAAATGCTTGAGATGATAGAGACCTCCACGTTTTTCACCCATTCAATCAGCTTCCTCGTGAGTTGGTCCTGGAAAAAACAATGGGAGGGAGAAAAAATAGCAACACAATTGGAAGTTTTAGTATGTTGGCTGACAAAAATTAAATTGTAATTGAAGTCAGGATCAAAAAGCACATTAGAAAGACATAAAGAATGAGAAAGTGGAATATGACCTATATGAGTGATCTGGGTTATGGCACCCGCAGGCAATGTGAGTGGTTGTGAATGAGGGATACATATATATAGTGCTTGGTAAGTTTGAAATACAGGATATATGGGCTGAAGCCCCAGTATCAAAAATCCAAGGTGTTTTGGAGGGAGAGATAGAGAGATTAATACTTAAAAGACGTTGGGTAGCTATATATAGGTAGAAACGTTGAACTATACAAGGTAAACAAAACATGTATAGAGAGTAAAAATACAGCAAGTATGGAAAGTAACATCTTTGTTTGATTTGTGGACAGTATATGATAACTATCCAAGATGGCCAAGATGGGCTTCTTTCATATGCTAAAGTTGGGTCATTCACAAGAGTATTGGATTCAGTCTTCATGTACTTAATTGAGGTTACGAACGATGGGTTTAGCTCAATGATGTTATATTTCCGATTTGATATATGTAATGGTGGGATTTGTGCAGTTTTCGTGTTTTAGCCGTAACTTTCTCATCCGATGTCTGATTTTGGTGATTTAAGTGTCTTGAAAAGAAAATTCAAAGATCTATAACTTTGTAGTTCAAGTTAAAGACAAATTCAAAATTCTTACTAGTAAATATTTGATCGTAATAAATCCCTATAATTTTTCTATTTTATGTTTTAAGTTTAATTTATGTTTTAGTATCATGGGTTCATGCACGGAATTTAAGTCTTATTTAACTTAGGATTTAGTTTTATTAGTTCAATTAGGATTTCTTTTCAGTATTTTAGTTTAATTAGTTTTCCTTATTTAAGTTAACTTAAAATTTTACAATGGCCTATATAGGTCTCTTTAGCTTGTAATTTTGATAATTTGAAATAAATAATTGTTAGCGACTTGGTCACATAATCGGTTGTAATGGATTTTGATGACGTCAACGAGAAAGAAGACTTCGACGTGCAAACACGAAGTAATACAAAAAGTGTCGAAGCATATGAGGTGAAGAGCGAGAATGTGAAGACTTTCGGCAAATTGAAGAATATATTGCGAAGTCTTAGCTTAGGATTTAAATTGTAATGTGAATTCTAATATTCAAAGTGCCTAAGCTCATAGGGATCATGCACATTCACTTAGATGCATTAGGATCATGACAAAATGCTTTAAAACCTTCATTACTGTGCATTTTGATCTGAGGACGGCATACCGGTCCCTTACCGATATGCATACCGGTGTCATGCTCTGTTTCGCATGCTCACTGGAACCGGAAAGCCCTAAACCGGTCTCTATACCGGTGACCATATCGGTCAGGCTCTTCTTTGTGCACACACTGGAACCGGCAAGCCATAAACTGGTATCCATACCGGTGACCATACCGGTCAGGCTCTTCTTTGTGCACACACTGGAACCGGCACAGACCATACCGGTCCTCATACCGGCCTAACGGACACTTGTGCAACGGTAATGTAGCCGTTAGTATCCGTTGGAAATCTAGACCGACATACCGGTCTCCATACCGATTTCCATACCGGTCGCGCTGTAAGTTGGGGAATGCTTTGCATTTTATTATAAATAGGACCCCAACTCATTTGCATTTGGTTAGAGACTTAGAAAACCTTCATACATATCTACCAAGGCAAATATAAGAGTGTCTTAAACCTTCATATACTTAAACACTCATACAAGCTCACAACACTACACCTTCACATATTTTGTAGTGAGCTTAGAACACTTGGGTTTGCAACTCACACAATCTTCATTATATTTGTGAGTGCTCAAGTGTGTTTCAAATCTTCTTTAAACAAAAACACTTGTGGTTGTGAAATCCCATAGTTTGGGTAAATTGTAAAGGTTGTGAGTGCGCCTACGAATAAAACTCAAAAGTTGTAAAAGGTTCGGAATGCACCTTTGCGGAAAACTCTTGGTTACGAGTGAACCACGGAAAACTCGATTCTAGTGGAAATCTTCAAGCAAGGCTGGGGGAGTGGACGTAGGCACGTTTGGCCGAACCACTATAAATCGCGGTGTCGTATTTCTCTTTCCCTATACTTTTACTATTTGCAAGTTTATTTATGTTTATATATATTGAATAGAAAACTTGCATATAGGTATTAATTGGAATAGAGAAAATTGCCTTAAGTCCCAATTTGGTAATAAGAGCTAAAATCAGCAAAGATTTTATAATTCCGCATTTGTAGCGATAACCCAATTCACCCCCCCCCCCCCCCCCCTCCTCTTGGGTATAGAGATTACTTGTTGTTATTGCTTGTAGGTAATTTCAATAATGATCATTGGCATTAAACTCCCAAGTGTGTGTGAGTGGATTCTCTTTGATTCTTGAATGGATCATTATCAAGACTTATCAAAGATTAACGATTTTTGTGACATCTCTAAATAACTAATAAGATTCTGACAAGAAATAAAGAAATTATCAAAGTTGGGCTTCTTTCAAATGTCAAAGTTGAGGAACATGTCAAAGTTTTAAAAATAAACATTTTTCCATCCAAAATCTAACATCGTTAAGGAACCGTTTAAATTTTGAAAATGAAATTAAAGTATATAACTAGCATTTATAAATTAGTTATGAAAATAATATTTTTAAACTCAAAAAATTAATAATTTGGGTGTAAAATATATTTTATATATATAACTTGTGGTGGACAAATGATATTTGGGTGTAAACCGAGGGTAAAAACATCTTTTTGCTATCAAAGTTTAACGGATTCTAAACAGAATTAAATTTTAAGTGGTAAACGTTAACTTTTTACAACTTTAAGTCTACATATGTCATTTTACTTAAAATTGAATGTTTTTTCGATAATCAATTAAATTTAGGATGTAGTTATGATAATTTCCTTTAAAAAAATTTGACTGAGTCCTTCTGAAGTTAATTTTTTGGACAAAAGACCACTTAATAAGGGGCGGTTAATAATTATACTTTTAATAATGAGATTTCAAATCAAATAAAAAATATTTTCCCATTTAACTACTATTTAAAAATAAATAAATAAACTTTTACGTTAAGAAAATGACAACTATGTTTTAAATATAAAAGAGAGTATGCCTAGACATGCACACGGTTGCGGTTTCAAATCGTAACCGAACCGATAATGAATCGGATAGTAAATCGTAATCGAACCGGATGAGTTCAGTTCGGTTGCGGTTTGTGCATTTTCCAATCGATGGTTGAACCGGATTTACGGTTCAACGTAATAAATCTGGTTCAACCGTAAAAAAAAAAAAAAAAAAAAAAAAAAAAACAACCGATTCGATAGGATTTTTTTACAGTTGATCAGATTTTTTTAATTATTTTATACATTTTTTTTAAAATAAATAAACGGTTCGGTTGTAACTGTACGGTTCGGTTCGATTACGATTAAGATTTATGATTTTGACTTTGGTCGAACCGTAACCGTACGGTTCGATTCAATTACGATTAAAGTTTATGATTTTGACTTTAACCGAACCGTGTTACACAAACCCACCTAAAAGCTCGAAACCCTCAAACTTTGAAAGATACCGCATGAAAGTAATCAACTCACACAAAAAATAACATTTTAATGCTTAAAATAACGATGACTAATTTTAAGTACTAAACGGAAATTTAACCACGATATTATGATGTGCCTTGGCTTGGTCAATTGACTACACGAAGTGACTCATGCTTAAGTCTAGAATTGGACATTATTCCACTAAAGCATGATTCTGCATAATATTTTTGACATTAGAAATAATCATGATAAACGATAGATTTAGCTGATTGAATTGCATGTTCTGTTTCTCGAAATTTCAAATTAAGCACTGTTCAAACCAGCTTAAAATTTGGTCATTTAGCAGCAACAGAGCAATTTGAACGATTACGATTAATCGGAAATTTCGGGAATTAATAAAAAAATTCATCAAGAAATGTGAAGTTGATATTAGCATGATCGAGAATAAAAAAAATAAATCAAAACTCATCTCTTAAGATTTTATAAAAGTCATTAAAAACAATTCATTTATGATAAAAATTAAAATTAAAAAAAAAAAAAAACATATGCTAAACAAAAATTTAGAGAGATGATTAAAACTTATAAAAAAAAAAAAAAGAGGAAAATAAGATGAGTCTTTCTAAAAATCAGACGATTTCAATAATCAAAAATCAAAAATTAATCGATCAAAAATCAATGATTTTAGACAACTGACTAAATCAGCGATTTTCGGCCAAATCGGATCAGTTTGGTATAAATTGTCGAGAAATCGCTCTTAAACTACTCTACTTAAAATGCAGTTGTGAAGTCACACCTATAGCCTTTACATTTTTGGGCAACAATTCTCAATTGAATCTCTTAAAAGACTGCCTCTATGGGGTCGGGTCAGTTGGCAAAAATATACGCTTTCAAATCATATTACCCGGATTCGATTATATAGGAGATAAATAGTTAAAAATATATTTAAGTTTGCCCACTCTTTTATCTTTTTCTTTAAAAAAAAAAATATCTCTCTTATATGACTACTCCTTAAATGTTTATTTATTTAGAAAAGGTAAATGTAAAAAGAGCAATAACTTACAAGCAATTGAACAATTGAAGTGGTGCAACCATTTTCTCTATTTATTCTGCTAAGAAGTCTGAACTTGTAGAACAGAGCCATCTTAGAAAAGAGGCAAGCTGGGAGGAAATTGCACATGCATCCATTGTTTCTCGTATGCTGTCAAATGACTCCACCCAATCTCCTCGAGCAAATAAATTTTCAGTTCATAGAGCTTCTTCTTGGGAGGCTCTGAATCCTCTTGAATCAGGTCGCACAATACCTGCGCCGTAATATGATTAAAAATGTTTTAAAAGACGAATAATATAGCTACACGACTTCCATAATATTTCATTCCTGGACTTGACACGGAATAGCTACCAAAACAAATTGCAATGCAGTTGGAATTATATAAAACGAGCCTGAAATTAAGTCCAAGACAGATATCTCAACCTAAGAGAGCTGGACTAATGAGTCAAGAAAACACCTTCAGTGCTGTTCCAAGCCTTCCAAGTCGTTTTTCACGTAGCACTAAGAGGGAGCCATACTTAGAGGACTTGACATCAGCCCATTTCTTCAGTTCTTTGAAGTTTTCTTCGAATAAATCTGGCTGCCTGTCAACAGTCTCGTCCACATCTTTTGTGCCTTCTGTTGCAGGTAAATCCGAAGCCTTCTCACCCTGCTGTGATAATCAAGATTATCGGCATCTATAGAAGTAAATCAAAGTATTGTCTTCATTTTTATAGGTGAAGATGAAAATCTTAATAGACAAAAAAGGTGTGGAGACGTGTGCACACATACAAGCACACAAATTGGTAGTAACAGGTAAATAGTTCAAAACACACTTAGTGGATGACACAAAACTTCCATGTCAGAACGACTGAGATTGAGTTAGCTCCATTTTCCAGTAATCTACTTGGTATCATGTGTCAAATTACCACTTAATTCAAAAGCTTCAACTTACATTAAAAGGCTTAACAATACTATTAAAGCTTCATTACACCCCTCAATGTGCAAGGCATATGGATTAAACACAAGCACGATCACAAATATAATTTTTCAAAAATAAGGTTGTCCCTCAATATGCGAGAATACTATGACAAAGAAGCAACCAGTTCTACCTTCAATGATTCAATCTCCAACATTGCTAGTCCTTTTTGGTAAAGTGCCTCAGCTAACTGGTCGCTGTCTGTCTCCATCTTTTTCTTGATTTTCTATCATGAAAGCAGCAAAGGTGTAAACTACTTGACACCAAATCAATAAAAGACTGAATGCAAGCAACAAAACTTCGTAGAAAAATGTTAACAGAAGAAGAAATAATATATTGGCTTACAAAGATATGCCAGAAAGTTAAGAACTTCTTAAAGGTAAAAAGGAAAGACATAGAAAATAAAGGATGCACACCTCTGCCCCCTCATCTTCTGGATCACTTTTCTGTGCAAAGAATTTTGCTAACTCATCTCGGTCAACACTACAAACCACCTCATTTGCTGCATCTATAACCTGCAAAGTTTTATCTCATAAGTGCATGTTTGATGACCAATTTCACCAGGTCTCACACATCTGGGATAGCAATAGAAAGCATGAAAAAATGTAGCAGCAGTCTCAAAAAGGAAAAGTAAATAATTTTATGGTGCTGACTGCTGAGAACTATCGACTTTCTATCTTTCAGCATACAACTTGAATAGTATATTAACTTACCTCTATAGACAGATACAATTTTCATAGAACTAATATAGAGTGAGACAATAAATAATACATTAAAATTGATCATATGTCATCATAAAACTTACCTCTTCATAGTGGTGGATTTTGTCCCCAACATTACTTCGAGAAACCAAACCTTCCACTATCTTAGAAAGCAATGGAGTGTATTTTGGGTATTCAGACTGCCAAGAAAAGAGGTATACATCAGAGTGGACAATTTCATTATACCGAAGACCAGAATGCTAATTAAAAGCCCAAAATAAGTTCCAAAAGTTAGAAGATGATGCTCCAATTATTTCCTGAAAGTAACAAGAAATTGGAAGAAGAAATTTCATCTTAAAAAATTCAAAAGTGAAACCAAAGAGAGAGAACAGGATTCTTCAACTTTGCTCTCTGCTACATCATTTGCAAAATCTGCAAAGTCAAATTCATTAAATGCAAAACCAGTGAGTTACTGAAGATCCTGATATGAACAGGATGTGAATTGGAATATGAACTGGCCTGGCTGACTTTAGTGAAGGAATTTGGAAAGCCTCTACATGTAAGAATCAAAAGTAGAATAAAGCATTTCATGAAATCCACAAATAGCATAAACTATAAACTTAAAAAGGGTATTATGAAGGCCTTTCCCAAGTGAATGGTAAAGAAAAGTGCTTACCTTAAGAGAGGCAGCTAACTTTTTCCAGTCTGAGCACTCCTCGTCAATTTCTTGTTTTAGGCTTCCCAATACTTTTATCTTTGCATCTCGAACCTGATTGACATGTATAATCAGCATTCAGTAGCTATAGAAGTCTTTAGCAATAAGAAATGAAGCCTCAGTGTCCGACAGGAAGGAAACAGAAGGTCAGACCATACAAATGTAAAAGGAGTCAAACACATATTTGCAACCACCTACTAAGTCATATAATGAACCTGATCCTCGAATGCAAATATATGGGGAGATTGTCAATACCTCAAAACTACATTAAAAACTAACAGCTAATTCAGTTGATTTGTCTTTAATTTTATATCAAGTAAGTGCATATTTTCTAGTTCATGCTTTTTGACAAATGCATTTGAAGGCTCGCATTTGCCTTTCGTTTCTTACGGACCCGAAAAGGAGAATAAGAAGAAAAAGAAGAAGAAGAGGAAACACGTCAATTTTAATAGTAATTATTGAAATTGGCACCAGTAATGTACATCCTTAGCATTGAAAAGTAACTACTTTTTGTTGTGATTCACCGATCACTTTAGAGTGTATTTGAGGAAAAACCGAATTGTAATTTTATTACTCTCAAGAATAAAATTCAAGTTTACAACTAGAAACTTAACAAAAAACCTCACACACTCTCAAGCTCTCTACTTGGAGCTTATACACACTTTGGGAAGTTGATAACTGAGCTCTAAGGCTCCTTTTATAATATCCAAACCGCGTGCTACAGTAACACGCGGTTTGACAGCTTCTGCCAGCTTCTCATTTGGCAAGTTGAAGATGTCTTCATCATGCTTTCGGTGGAAAGCATGCCAGCTGCATTTGGTGCAGCTCTATGCATGTTCTGCATGCATGTGAACCAACAAATCTCCCCCTCGGTGAAGATTTCTCCAAAATCTGAGCCGACCATCAATCATACAAATCGGATCCTCCAAAGGATCCTCCCATGGCTGCATCTGTATGACTGCCTACGTACCCTGAGTTGGGATCAAGCCAATCGTAGTTCTCTGTATCATCTGACAGCTATCCCGGTTATGTCTCTGCACAACTCTAGCTTGTCCCGATCATCGTTCCTTTGTGGACATGTCGGCTGTGTCTCTGCACAGCACATTTCACTGCATCTCTGTACAGTATTCTCCTGCTATGTCTCTGCATAGTACAATCCACTGCGTCTCTGCACAGTTTTGCTGCCATGTTTCTTCACCCGTTTATTCTTCAGTGCTTTCTTGCCTTTGGGAAACTCTCTGGCTCCCCCACATCAGTAAGCAGAATATATTCGGATCCCGGATATCTGGTTGATGGAATCCTGCCTCGCTCAGATCTTCTTGTCTGAGGTCCACTGGTTTCAGGAGGTCTGTCATCATCCATCTCTGTGAATGATCTTGTAGCTTCTAGTGGAGTGGGTTGCGGCTCCCCCTGCTCAACACTTTCTTCTGTAATCTTCGATGGAACAGGCTGTGTCTCCTCCTGCTCAACATCTTTATCTGCCTCCTCTGGTTCTGCTTCTGGAATTTCCTCGTGCACCATATCTGTGGACAATTGTGCTGGTGTTGGGTCTGGATTTCTGTTGGCACTGGAATTGGAAGACATTCTGGGCATTTCAATGTCTTCAATTGTTCGGTCTTCAAGAAACTCTACTTCCTGGCTTCTGATGACCATCTTCACCTTCGGATCCCATAGTCTGTATCCAAAATCTTCATCTCCATGGCCTAGGAATATACATGGAGTTGTCCTTGCATCGAGCTTCTCCCTGAGCTCATTGGATACATATACAACGGCTAAACAACCGAATACTCTAGGGTGAGTGTAGGAGGGATTCTTACCAGACCACACTTTCTCCGGAATCTCCAAGTTCAACGGTTCAGTTGGTGATCTGTTGATCAGGTACAGGCAGCACGAACAGCTTCTCCCCAGAATGGCTTTGGCAGCTTAGCCATACTGATCATTCCTCTGACTTTCTCCATAATGGTGCGGTTCATACTTGCAGCGACACCATTATGTTGTGGAGTGTGTGGAACAGTTCTCTCATGTCGAATGCTATGTCTCGTGCAGTAGACTTCGAACTCTCTGGAACTGTACTTGCCTCCATCGTCTGTGCGAAGGCACTTCAGCTTCTTCCCTGTTTCATGCTCTACCATGGTGTGGAACAGCTTGAACTGATCTAGGACCTGATCCTTCGACTTGAGGAAATACACCCAGATTTTCCGTGAAGCATCATCAATGAAAGTCAGAAAATATTTGTTACCGCCCAATGAATCAACCTCCAAGGGACCACAAACATCAGAGTGCACCAGACTGAGCAACTCTGATCTTCTCTCTGAAGAGAAATCAAATGAGACTCTGCGTTGCTTACCAATTGAGTAGTGGTTGCAAGGACCTCGTGCAGCATCATTGGTAAGCTCCTTCTTGTTCAGGGTAGACAACCCTCTCCCACTCATGTGTCCGAGTCTCCGGTTCCACGGATTTTGAGAAGCCTCTTTTTCAGCTACTTTGAGGCTATCTGCACAAATCTTCACATGAGTCTTGTATAGTGCACCGCAAGCATGTCCTCGGGCGACAACCATGACACCTTTCGTCATTCTCCATGTGCCATTTCTGAAGTGATTTTCATAGCCCTGTTTGTCAAGAGCTATCCCCGAGAGTACATTCAGCCGAAGTTCTGGAACATGCAGGACATCCTTCAAGATCAATGTACACCCGACATTTGTCCGCAACTGAATATCACTCATTCCTACTATCCCAGAGGAACTGATATTTCCCATCTTCACTGCTCCAAAGTCTCCCGCTTTGTATGTTGTGAAGAAATCTCTGTAAGGAGTGACGTGGTAGGATGCTGCAGTATCTACCACCCACTCAACATCTTGGGTTGCGTTGTGAAGGCATGTCTCTTCCTGTATGGAGCATATTGCTACATCTGCTTGGACAACGACCAGTGTCTCTCCTTCGTCATTCTTCGGCTGGTGATTGCCTTCTCTCTGCTCTCGTTGCAGTTTTCGGCAATTCTTCTTTAGGTGGCCTACAATGCCACAATGGTAGCACTTATAGGTAGGCTTCCTTCCATCTGAGGATCTACCCCTGGTTGTGCTTCTGCCTCTCTCTCCGTCTCTTCCTTGATGTCTTCCTGGAGTCTCTGTGACGAAGGCTTTTGTCTGTTCTGAGCCAACATCTTTTCTCCTGGACTCCTCATTCGACAGGGCATCTTTTACCATAGGCATGGTAACTTTACCTCCTGGAGCGGAATTGCTGAGAGTAACCACCAATGTCTCCCAGCTATCAGGAAGGGAACTGGGTAGTAAGAGGGCTTGTACTTCATCTCTCAGCTGCATGTCTACTGCAGACAACTGGTTCACCAGGCTCTGGAACTCGTTGGTGTGTTCCGCAACGGAAGTTCCACTCCGTAGCTTCAGGTTCACCAAACGCCTCATTAACAGGGCTTTATTCCGAGCTGTCTTGGCCTGGAACATGTCTTCCAGCTTTATCCACATCTCGTAAGCATCTGAATCCTGTGCTACGTGGTGGAAGACATTGTGACCGATCCACTGCCTTATCTGACCCAAAGTTCTGTTGTTGAGTTTATTCCAGTCATACTCCTTAACAGACTCTGGTTTCACTCCCTTCAACTCGATGACATCAAACAGATCTTTACAATGCAAAAAATATATCATCCGAGATCTCCAGAGGGAGTAGTTAGTTGCAACCAGTTTAATCATTGCACCAGAAGACGAATCTCCAATTTCCATTTTAAATTTTAAAGTTTAAAATGTAAATACAATAAAATTGGGGCTGAATTTCACAAATCCGAGGTCACCGTTGCGTCCGGAACGGTCGAAAATGGTGGAATAGACACTTCGTTGGTCTAAATCCGACACAGGGGCTGATTTGTAAATTCCTAAAAGTTCTGGGGCAAAACTGTAAATTTCAAAACTTCAGGGGGCTAAATGAAATTTACCAGGCTGCTGACGTGGCAGTGTGGGACCGGATTGATGCGTGGCGCTGACGTGGCGGCTGACGTGTCTGCTGACTGGGCGTTGACGAGGCGCTGACTGTGCGCTGACTGGGCGCTGACTGGGCGTGACGTGGCGCTGACGCGGATCGTCTTCAACCTTCAGCAGCGCGTGCGGCGCGTGGAGCGCGTGAGGGAGCGTGGGAAGCTCTCTGGAAGGCGCGTGCGGAGGCGGTGGACGTCGGTTCGGTCGCCGGAAAATACCACCGTGCTCGTCTCGACGTGAACCAGCTGATGGTACCCTCAAAATGAATTTTTGACAACTTTTCCGGAACTCGAATTTTCCGAACCAAACTCCGTTCTTCGGTTTTTCGATCCCAATGAAGAACCAAAGCTCTGATGCCACTTGTTGTGATTCACCGATCACTTTAGAGTGTATTTGAGGAAAAACCGAATTGTAATTTTATTACTCTCAAGAATAAAATTCAAGTTTACAACTAGAAACTTAACAAAAAACCTCACACACTCTCAAGCTCTCTACTTGGAGCTTATACACACTTTGGGAAGTTGATAACTGAGCTCTAAGGCTCCTTTTATAATATCCAAACCGCGTGCTACAGTAACACGCGGTTTGACAGCTTCTGCCAGCTTCTCATTTGGCAAGTTGAAGATGTCTTCATCATGCTTTCGGTGGAAAGCATGCCAGCTGCATTTGGTGCAGCTCTATGCATGTTCTGCATGCATGTGAACCAACACTTTTAACACCAATTGAATGTATAAACTATAAAATTCACCATCAAATAAAAAGTTCGGACTTCTAAGTTTTTTTACTTTCAAAACTTGAAAACCAAGAAAGTAACTTAAGTATTGCAAGGGAATATATATATATATATATATATATATCACAAAATATTATAACTTATCCCCAAACAAAAAGTAAAGCTTGTCAAACTTATAGAAGAAATTTGATTTCAAATCAATGCAATGCAAATTCAAAATTGAAATGTATAAACAACCATAAATTGCACAACGAAATATGAATGTAAGAGTAACTGAAATTAAACTCTTACATTAATATTTATTTAATCTTTTTCTTGCAACAGTGAAGTTTTTTCTAATGTAAATGTATACATCATTTTGTGAAATAATTTTTTTTTGCAAATGTGGTGTATTTGTCTAGAAAGTAGAAAGATCATATGTTACACATCATGACAACTTCAATCAATATATGTGAAAGCCTAGGGGTGCCTGAAATACCTCCTCTTCTAAACGCTCGGAAACAGTTTTAATGCAAGTTGAAGGACCTTTTCCTTTGTCCTCATCAAGCTGTCAAAAAAATATAACAGCGAATTTAATAAACAAGATGAATTGATGCTTAAAGAACAAGAAAATAAAACACACACTATGTTCAGCTAGAAGGACCACTATTGCAAATCAATGATGTGCTCTAGAACCATTCCAGAATGATGTGTCATATAGGAAAGGAAAAATAAAAGGTAGCAATGTTAAAACCTTATTAGGTGGCACTATGAATGCAACTTCATGATGAACAGGGCTCTTCTGTGGGTTTTTCCCCTCTTCCTGGCTTTGAAATGAGAGTTTTCCATAGGAGATCACTCCAAGCAATAAAGATCCTTGCGGAGAGTTCTGCAGATAATTTAAGTATATTCTTAAACATCTACTGCAACAAAATTTGAAATCAAGTTAATTTAATAACATATGCATATATACCTTCGGGAGCTTATCTTTTCCTGGTGGGCTCAAATAGAATGCTTCTTTTTTTCTACCAGAAAATGCTTTTGTTAAAATACATATGAGACAAAACTGAAACATAGAAACCACATCACTGAGGTGCCAAACATACCCTGGAACTAAAATGGAGGATTTGTAGGTACCATGTCCCATAATTGGGCCATCTGGTTGAGAGAAAAAGCTCAATCGAATAACATCCTGGATTAGACTAGAAATAAACCAATGAACATTTTATAAAAGGTACATAAAATGTATAATCCATGAAAGGGTGCAAAAATATAACCTTGGCAAATAAAAATTAATGTGCCAAACGTTTTCAGTTACACTTATTAATTATAACACTAGATTAGACCATAAGTTTGATAACCAAATTGGGAGTATTAAAAAATGACCACTTTCTTTATAGCCTCCTTTATTCAAGTATAATCTGTTGGAAGAACTATGAAGTAAAACCAAGTTCACATCATGTACCCTGTGGCTGGAGCAGTAGTTCTTAAAAGACCCAAAAAAAAAAAGGGAAAGAAATATGAAAATCACCTAAAGACACTATTCCACTGTCGTAAAAATTTATTAGTATTTCAAAAAGAAATTTTCACATCCAGTAACAGTCCTGATATCATAAAGAGGAATCAAATCCTAGCAAGCATTTTGTGCATAAATATGGGAAGTGCCAAGAACTACTCCACAAAACTGCATCTCTCATTCTATTTTCCAAAAATGTTCATATAGTAGAAACTAGAAAGGACTATCATGTCAATTTGACTATAGTCAATAAAAGTAGAAATGTTATATTTTGTGAACATTTTCGTCCATTTATTGAGCACAGCTACAAATATGGCTTGTAAATGTTACTGTAAGAAGCCTTTTTTTTCATTTGCATATTGGAGACTTGCAGTGTGTTTTAATGTGTCTTACAAAGCAGAAAATAAAAAATTTTACAATTAGTTGGAATCCCCCGCGCACAACAATACTAATTTAGGAAGCAATGTGACACAAAATTTAGATTTTTCTAATGTTTTAACATTTTTTATTCACATCAAAACCAAAAGAGAAATAGTGCAATGAAGGGGGACTGCAATAATCCCAAGACAACTAAGTGCACATATACTTTAGAACTTTCATACACAACCATGTAGTTTCAGAAAAAGAAAAAAGGCAACCATGTCAACCATCAGTATTAAGCAAAACTATAAAAGGTTCAATGTAGATAGATATTACAAAAACCAAATTAAGTGATAAAAAATAATGCCAAACAGAGTTTTCAAACCACTGAAACAGAGCACATCCAGACCATGGCATTGAACGTTTATGAACATGATTCCCTACCTTATCCTCCAGCTTTCTTTCAATGAACAGCACCAACTGCTTCATCCTTTCCAGATATTGCACATTATCATGCCTGAAAAAAAAGATACCTACCATTGGAGAAAGAAGTATACATCTAGATGAAGTTTAAAACTATGAACTACTTGCTAGCTGTAATACAAGTCCGGCTTCACAACCAAGACCTAGTTTTATGTTCTTAAACAATACATGATCGGCAATAAATTAGTGACAACTGTATGACTTAGGAAATTCTTCTAAAACCGTTTTTATTCGGAAAGATTTAGATAGAATCTGGAGTACCAAATCTAGGCAGCAAAATTATATCTCAAATACAATCGGTAAGTTAAGGGGAAGAGGAAAATGAATGCGCATGTACATGTATTATATTTTGCTACCTCAGAAAATGGCTCATACCTCAGATAAAGCTGTAAATTATATTCACCCTTGGGAAGTTTTGAATAATTTGGATAAACATCACCCTGTGCATACACACGCTGGAAGGGGGAAATCAAAAGAAAATAGAGAATCAGATAGGCATTATGCTATAAAAATACCAAGTGCACAATTTAAAAAGAAAATCAGGGCATAAAAGAATGTATCTGACCAATTGCTCTCATTAATGGAGCTCTTCCTAATATAAGAAGATCATCTTCATCTCAAAGCAATTTATATTTAACAAAATTATGGATTCACTGCCAAGAAATTCTAAATTCCTTAAGAGCGCGTTATGAATTCACCGCCAAGTAACTACCAACTGAAAATCTAATTCTTTAACAAGATAATATGCTGAATAACCTTGTTTGTGTCAGAAATCATATAAAATTGAGACTCAAATTTAGTGTCGTAAATGCGATTGTTAAGCAATGGAATCTGAGGTTTAACTTCGGCCCCATCCTCTAGTTTAAACTTGTAACTGCAGAACCAAAAAGATAGCAGTCGATTATAGCTTGAACTGCAGCCAGATGCAGCAAAACATGTGTAAAGTAAAAAATAACCCACGTTAATGTCAGTGCTAGGATCTGTTTGCCTGACGGAAGTTTATCACGATTGGTTGGAAGCACCGTGAGTTTGGTTTCAATTGGTCGATATGGAACTCTTGTCTGGAAATGAAACAAACACAAAATGAATGATGCGCAACTGGATAGATATGTGTATTACTAGTAGAAATTGGCATAGAACATACATGTATGAATGCATAATCTAGATCTAAACTAATTCACCTTATTAAGAACAGCAGCAGGAGCAAGTCTCTCAGATGCCAATAGGGCTTCAGCATCAATTCTAACAGGTGCTTCACTCCCATCGAGTAGCACTTCGTCTTTATTGACATCAATTCCATGAAATACAATCTATGAATTTATAAATGAAGTCAACATTTAAGGCTCTTTAGGAAGAAAAAACCTTTATAACATTCAATTTTCTTAAATTTATAATTGAAGGGCCAAGGGAATAAAGGAAGGAATATGTAAGAACATTAATGAAAGAAAGTTAGAAAATCAAAGCAAGCTTTCACCCCCTCCAAAAAAAGGGCAAAAGTAGAAAATGTAGAAAATAAAATAAAACACTATTATATCAAGAGAAATGAGTTAACAAACTCCACAAAGTCATCCAATTCATGGAAATCAAAGGCAAGTTTCAAAATCTTTGGAAAGATTTTCAAAATTACGAGAACTCAAAAAGAGAGAGGAAAACGATAATCCCAAATAAACAAAGTTCCAAAGGTTCTGATACAAGTATTGCTACCTCAAAATCTACAATAGTGATTTCATGACTTCCCATTCCACTTGACCAAAATTGAGCTATTGCTAATTCCATTGTCTGGCCACCCACTGCAGGGAAGGCAAAGGTTCTGGCAGCTGGAGAAGAAAAATTCACAACACTCTCCCACTTAAGAGGCCTTTGCAGAGGGAAAACCTGTACATCGCAGTAGAAGGCAATTAAAACCAGGGCCAGCCAACCTGATATAAGTTTTTATTGCAAGCTGTACCTGAAGAGTATCAACAAAAAAGCGCCGAATTGTGTCAAATCCTGATGTCCGCATGGTTGCCTCAACCCAAGTAGCACCAAGTGGCACCTCTATAAATCTCCGTTCTATGTGGCCTATTCAAGTGGTACATACAGGCAGGGAAGAAAGAATCATTAAGTTACTAAAGCCAAGGATAGCAATCAACAGCAGGCTAAACAATTGCAAGTCCAGTTAGCCTGCCTCAGAGTGAGCCTATTCAAGTACAATTTTCATAGTATCCATCTGACAATTTTCCAACTCTATATTTTTTATGATTTCCAGCCAGACCCTTGGGGATCCGATGGGATGAAATACTTTCTCCATGTTTCACACGGCATTTAAAATTAGTTCATGTACAATTAGTAGTCATTGAATGTATTTAGCTCTACGTGTAGGATAAAATTTCAACCAATTTACATAATTACATGACAAGTCGTTGCCGTGGGTGCAAAAATAATGGAAGTTCACTCACATCATGAACAAAAAAGGCCCAAAGATTGACTTGTAAACTTAATTGAGATGGTTCCAAACCAGCACAAAAATCACCTGGCAAAAATGACATCCTTGAAAATGAGACAAGAGGAGGCCGATTCACTACAGCTGTTGGCTTTAGTATAGTCACAGGAATTCTAAACAAAGGGCCACGCCCTGGTGCTTTGCAATCAATTCCATGGATTTCATAATAATGCAGACCGTCCTTAAGTTTCGCAGGATCCACCACAACACTGGAACAAAGGAAAAAGAACTTGTTAAAAGAATAAAATAATTTTCGGCATCAGAAACCAATGATAACAAGACCCACTCTTGCCCACAATCTTTGAATTTTTATGTATATGATAATAACAAAGTAACAGGAGATAGCAAATCCCGTATAGTTAGCCAGATGAATATAGTTTCATTCTGTTAGAGAGAGTTTTCATGTATCAATGCATGTGTATCTTCATGCGGGCGTGTGCTTATTTGCCTTAGTATCCACACACTGATGACTCATTCAAGCTTATCAAGTAAGCCAAAATATCATATATAATTAGAACAATAACTATTACGCAATTTTTCTGGCAGAAAAACATAGGTAAAATCCACAAAGTGTCATCGCAAATCATCCCCAGATAAATCAGTGACTCCACATTTGCTTTGTGCATTCTTAGACATTAAAACATTGGCAACAAAAGTACAACCTGAACATGTCTATAAATAATAATATAAAAGTAAAGCGAAGTAATGCAAACTAACTTGAAGCTACAACCGTTGTGAGTAAGAAGTAGGTATTCAGGAGCCCTCAAAACTGCCTTTTCAGTAGAATGTAACTCAATACATTCCTCGAAGGGCACCAGTTCTTCTAAATTACTCGCATCTTCATGAAACTTTGGTTCAATTTGCACTGTCCACTGTTAATAACATTCACTTTTAGAGCTGATTTCTTAAAGTGACATGCAGTTAAACATGTGAACATTTGGGAAAGAAACTTTTCGAAATCCACCCTCTTAATGCAATAACTATATATGGAAACTTTTCATACAATAGAAATAAACTCTGCTGTATGAATATTTCAGGCAAGCTCCAATAGTTGTAAAAGAACTAGGAATAAAGAAAAATACACAGCGCCCCCAAAATTTTATTAAAAAGATATTTATTTATAATATACTTTTAATATGCCCCTTTGGGGATTGTCTTCATCAAATAATAAAAACTCAAGTAGAACATTAAGGATACTGTCCCAACCAGAAAACAGGAAACATATTGGATGAGAGAGGGTACAGTTGATGTAACGAGAGATATGCAGGTGCTTGATCATAAGCAATTCATGTGCCATATTTTAGATAAAAACAAACCTGAACATTCTACAGTTGTACAGTTGTTCTTTTTAGGTATAATACCCTGGGATTAGGGTTTTAAAGAGGTATCTTGAAGCATGAAGATAATGTGTGATGCGCAAACAATATAAGGAGAGAAACCGAATATGTTGTGTGGATAAAACAGATTAGATTTTCAGAATGATAGAAATTTAGTATTTGTCAGAAATTAGAAAAGAAGATCAAGATAATTCAGTGGTTCACTACTAGAAGTTCAAATAATGGACAGATGAGAAAACTAACTAAATTAAACAACTTTCATATGGGGAGAAACCAAATATATACTATCAGTGAAGCTATCGCGGATAGTTATAATGTTCAAAACACAGAATTTCCACCCAGTATAATCAGAATCAAATTCACAGTCTATCAATAGTCCTACCTCAGTAGATTGTTGGCAAGCTCCAGCATCTCTTAGGTAGATGCCTCGATATGTAGGAGCTGCATTTATAAATAAAAGCATTGTAAACATCAATACATGTCATGGATCAGATAACCAAAATCAACTAGAACTCTTGATTCTAGGAAAAAGTGGTACAATTTGGTCATTGATTACATAAACAACCAATCGGCAAAATAAAAGTTTCTTTTTAAGTAGAATATCAGTCATCTTTGCTGTCACAACACATAGATTCTTGTGTTAACAGATAACCAACTTGTGGAATTTAATAGGAATATATATAAACCTCCAGAAGTTTCTATTCAGTGCAGTTTGTCAGAAGGCTTCGGGAGGGGAAGATCCTAAACTTACTTAAGTTTCCAGACTGATTGATCTTTATTTGATATGAAACACATTGACCATTGCCATACTGCTGAACATATTCATATGCCCTGTGATACAAAGGATGGTCAAGATTAAAATGAGAAATTATAAAATTTCATTTCCAGCAGGAAAGAGTAAAGGCATTGAGCAGAAAATCTAACTTGTCAACTTGCAAAAGCCCTTGTCCAGTAGATAGTTTATCTTCTGCCAAAGCACCTATGGGAACTGAAGTATTCTCCACAGCTTTTCTTACAGTGAATGGGCTCACAGGAATACCATTGGCCTACAAAGACAACATTACACAACAGGACTCCAGTCAGGTTCACACATGGTAGCTCAAATGATGTCGAAAATGCTACCCTAAAACAAAATATGTGTCGACAAAAAGGAAAAAAAATCAAATCATTAGAGAAACAAAAATAACCTTCATTGCACTAATAAGTAATGCAATTCCCCCACATGCCGAAGGAGATGCCATTGATGTCCCATTCATGAGCATTCGTCTTTGAAGAGTCCATGTAGAGACAGGAGCAACTGCCCCACCAGGAGCACTTATGCAGACTCCTAGATCACCGTCAGCTGTTGGACCTCGGCTTGACCTGTATTCCATTTAAACCATCTATTTATGCATGATCCAAAGATAAACCAGAATGATGGCCTGAAGGCACCAGAGCGTGAGATAATGTTTCTATGTCAGAGCAGACTTATTGACATTAACATACCAAGTATACTCGAGGCCTTCACAGGGAGGTTCAACAACAGAATGAACACCAGCAGCCATTGCAGGAGAGACATATGCACCAACTGCTATAATGCTTGAAGATGTACCACCAGGCGCAACAACAGTATTCAATGCTGGCCCACTGTTGCCAGCACTACTCACAAAAACCAGACGGTGTTTATTCACAGCCTAAGAGAGATCCACACCAAATTAGAGCATGAAAGTAAAATATGGGAACACAGTAATCAGAGATGAAGCAGGTAGTGAGTAGATACTTCGTTAGCCAGGTCAATAAAGCGCCCATAGTCTGGCAGTAATGTAGGCTCTCCATAACTCATATTGATGAGATCACATTTATGCTGCATAAAACATTCGTAAAAGTCATAATCTAGATTTCATACATTGTGATATGTTATATATCATATTGTAATACCTTGGTGTCCTTAACAAATATATATACCTTGGTGTCCTTAACAAATATATATGCATACATTTGGATCAACACTGTGTATAATTTCTCACATGCTTAGACGTATTCAGCATTAACCACCAAAAGGCAACCTAGAAAACAAAATGCTAAAGCTGCAATCCTTGTCAACAAAGAAATCATATTGCAAATGCTTTTCTTATTTTCAGACATCAACCTCCACAGCAGCTATGTGTGCCCGCGTCAAGCCAGTTCCTGTCTCCATTGAACCTAAGCGGGTGTCTCCAATTTTACAAGATATTAATTGTGCTCCAGGAGCAATTCCATTCAACAAAGGCTCCTAAAAAAACCACAAAGGTCAAGATTGCTTCATTGGGAATGAAATGCCACAAAGCAGATAAACTATAATATAGGTACCTCAGGGTGAAAAGCCGTAGCTATACCAGCAACATGAGTGCCATGAGGGGAACAATCCGTAACAATACTCAAGACATTTCCCTCATCATACACATTAGCAACAAATGTACAGGCATCTAATTTGCTAAACACGCCATATTTCCGTTCAGTCCTGCAATGGTAGTTTGTCCAACAGTTATACACAAATTGTTAAGATACATACGAAACTTCTGAACGTACTCAAAATAAAAACCCATTAAATGAATTTCAATTTGTAAAATGAAAATGAAAAGGGCTTTAAGATTAAAATTTATTGTTAATTTCAGAACAATCCTTCTTTTCCTATAACAAAAAATTCCCTATGCACGTGCATCAGATTCAAAACTGGGATTACTGTCAGCTTATCCATTTAAGAACATTCCTGCTGCTCAGTAATAAAGCATTCCCTTCGCATATGTAAAATACACTTTAGCAAAAAGAATTTTCAACCACATCACATATTCAAAATCAACCATACATACCTATAATTTGTAAGAGGGGCAAAGTCAGCAAGTTTCCCATGATCTGGCTCATCCTCAAGATTCTGTGTGTCAAGTGCAACCCTCCATACATCTCCATCATGCCATACCACAGCATCAATAACAGGTCCTTTGTCATCATAGCTCTAGAATATAGAATCAAAATTACCTTTCAGAGAGAGAGAGGGGTGATATTCAGATGAGAAAGTAAGTCAATACTCTAGAGGCACACCTCAGCCTGCTTCCGTAGAATATCAACTCTGTTTTGGAGATCTTCACGAACCCTTTTCAAGTTTGCATCTTCCACTTTCTTTTGTTTCTGGGGAAAAGGATATCAACATAAGTGATGAGCAGAAATAGAAAAAACAACAGCATATGCAATATAACATCACCAAGTAAAAGAATACCAGCTAGCAATATTTTGTGCGACTCTTTCTGTTTTTTTTTCCTAAGGTGATTTTTTGTAGTTTTAACTTTTAAGTAACAAGAAAAACGAAAAATTGCACATCAAAATACTAATGATTCCTGTGGAAGTTATTGTCTTTTTGAATGTGAAAATCGGAATGACATAAATGTAGGCAAATGAACAAAATAATTTCTTGAGATTCTGCATGGTAGTAGCATACTCAACAACTTCAAAACAGAAGATGAAGAGACTAGATATACCAAAAACTTCCAAAATCTAACAACTGTAACTATATTAACCCAAGCACTTCAACAACCTGATCGAATTCATAAAGATGCTTTACAGCTTTAGCAATTGCTTCCTGATTCTTCTCATCCCACTTTCTCTTTCTTTCAGTCTGCCATGTAAACATTACAGGGCAAAGACAGAAACCTTGGTCATCAAGAATGCAGTTAAAAGATTCCAATCAATCAATGTAAAAAAACAGCTCACCTTCAAACGAGAAGTCAGTGAGTCTGTTAATAATTCATATACTAATTTGTAACCCACATGCCATTCACCAGAGGGGTTTTTCCATGAACAATTGACAACCAGAGTAGCCCCTGTACCAAAATTTCCCCATCAATCCATACCACATAATTTCTTCAACATGAATAAATCAATTTGATTTCAAGAATTTAATGTGACTGACCAGAAGCTCCACAAATACAACCATCAGAATCAGATTTGACTACAGTCGATGTATCAATATCTCCACTTCCAGTACTGAAATAAACAATAACAACTACAGTAAGAACAATAGTAATAACAATGAAGTTTCCACCAAAACATTATCTTACAAAGTGTTTATAGTAACAAAAATTACCAGTCAATAACATCCAAGATTTTTGGCTTCCCATCTGTTGTCACCTGCAAACCACCAGCAGCCGGGTCCACACCAGAATCTGAAAACATAAAAGGATCATGAAATCACATTACATAAGATACAATTTCTCTATTCTTTTCTGCCATACAGAGAAGGAGTAATTAATTTCAACAAAAATTGCACCCAGAAGGCAATTTTCTTCCAAATATTAATGACCACACAAATTTTTTTCCTTTTCGACCAAACAGAGAACAAGCAAGTGATATCAACTCAGCAAGAAAGTCCATAATAGCTCCGTGATATTATATCATTTGTGTACTCATTTACTGAAACTACCAACTTATCTTACAGTTTCAAAATAAACTAATACGACAACTGGATTTTCTCTTCTTTTCTTTTTCAGCAAACAGAGAATGAGTAATAAACTGATAGATTTTCAATACCGAAATTTTACTCCTCTTAATTATTTGCTTATTAGAGGATGAGCCTTGCTGTAATGTTATTGTTCCTGAGAGGTCAGGTTCGAGTCACGAAAATTGTGCGCTGGTCATCCTAAATATTTGCTTATTATTCATTTATCATCCACTCAGCAGTGAATAACCAACTGATTTCATTTGGACTAAACAGAGTGGGAGTAAATAAATTTCGATACCGAAAATCGCGATAACGACGCCGCGGCCGTCGAACTGAGGATTGGCCTCGATGAAGCGATCAGCGCCGATTTCTTTCTTCGGCATCAGAGAAGCCAAGAAACTTGACTCGTTTAGTTTGAAATTACGAAGAGAGCCGTTATCTCCGCTGCCGCCGCCGCCGACAACACTCGATGAAGAAAATGGCATTGATTTGTTATTTTAATTCACAACGAAATTTCAATCCTCTCTTTATTCCAAGCTTTTCGTTCGTAACGAGTAGAGACGAGACTGCGAGTGTGCTGCCCGTTGAAAATGATGACGAGATGGCACTAGACGGTGTCGTTTGGGCTCGACACGTTGGCGGCAGTTTAAATAATGGAGGGATGGCATTGCATTTTTTTTTTTTTTAAACCTTCACTTTTTGGAGGTTTAGTGAGGGGTAGTTTAGGGATTTTTAGGGGATGCTGGTGGCCAAGGACGGAGGAGACGGAGGTTCGGACGACCCTTGTTATCCGTTGTGTTAGAGGACTTTTAAAAGAACTGGCGGTTTATTGTTGGTGTTGAGATTACGATTTTGTCCTTTCATGAAATATATTGACGTCTAACTCCCTAGATTCGTAATATTGCTTTAAGCGGCAAAGGCCCCAATGAGTAAAGCATTTTTTTATGCCCCAGAAAAAATTATTGAACTGCTAGGAAACAGCATCTTGTTTGCACAAATATCCTTTTCTCTCTTTATTGGCAAGGCACATAATGGAGAATTTTTTTTATTATTTTTTTTTAATTTTGGGAAAGCCAGAGAACTTATTCTTCAAGAACTTATTCACCACTCTCTGAAATGATATTTACTTTGCATATTATAACAGTAAGATTAGAAAAAGAATAGTTGTAAAATGAAAGGTTATACGAGTTGTTTGAAATACACCAACTTTTGGAATGAATGGAATGGAATGTAAACTAAAAAAATTTAGAAACCATTGTTTAATTGGATGTTAGGTTATATTTAGATTTATAGAAGGAGATTGTTTTTAATAAAATATAAGCCAATGAAATGGAACGGAATGTAACGTGTCGTAATATTACTAGGGGAAAATGATATGTTTATAATGTTATATTTCAAAATATTATTTGATAAATAAAAATTAATGTAATAGAATGTAATTATAGAGGTTTTAAAGATAATTATGTCTTTTAAAATTCAAAAAGTTTAAAAAATTAAATAAATATTTTAATACTTTCATACTTTTATTGTTTGTGAGATTTTCTGCACGAACAGTATGGCAATACCATTTCAAGTAAAAATTGTTATTTTAAAAAAATAATCCCAATGAACGAGAGGGGAGAAACAGTTTAAAAAGTCTTTAACCCATATGAATGTTGCATCAATGTTACAAATTTGAATTAGTTACAATGAATAAACTTTTCTGGTGTGCCACCAGACTAAGTAAATATCAAATTCTATATAAGCTGACTTTTATTGATTGATATATTTGATAAATTGTAAAAGAATCGAGTAATGTATAATGTATTTTACTGAAGCATCTCTTGAATGGTTTTGGCTGTGAGACCTCTCTTTCTGTATAAATTTTGAGTCTTTTCTTTCTTGACTGAAAGCTAAGAAACTTAATTCAACTTTGAGATGAAGTTGAGCTTGGAAGAATGCTTTACTATTTAAATCATCTAGTGAACCTGCAATTCTTGAACTTCGGCATTGCTAATTAATTTGAATATTTGAGGTGATGAATGATGAAGGCATTACTTGAAGCTATGGGATAAGGTTATGGCATGAATTGTTGCAAGGATATGGACAGTCAATCTCCTTTGTTACCTTTCCTCTGAAGTACCAATCGCCAACTGCTTCTGCAATTGTCTGTAAAAAAATATATGGTTCACAATTTATAAGATATACAAATATGCACTACAAAAAACAGAAACTTTTCATCAGTAAATGCCTTCTCGCTAAATGTTTACTGATAGATTCATATTCCGTATCAATAAATTGACTGACAAAATTCCATAAGGGTTATCAAAATTGTTTCGATAAAATCTCAGTTTGCAGATAATAGTTTTAAGGAAATACAACAGATGGTGATTTGAATATTACTAGTGAATGTGTTACAATGTATAGTGATGATAGATTCGCAATCAATTTTGGATCAACATTTATGAACAGCAAACAGAATGGCTTTTGAACAGGAGTTGATTAGCTGATTAAATGTTTATTTAGATAATGTTTCATAGAATGTTTAGTAAGTTGAATTAATGTTTCATAGAATATCTAGTAGGTTGATTAGTTACCTTATTGTGTATTCTTGGGGAATCAACTGCTAACCATGTGTCTTGTGACTCGCTTTGGCAATGAGCAAAACAAGAATTTATGAACATCCCACCACGTCTATAATAATCGAAGAAGAATCTCAGCGCTGAAAGCATGTCACGCCTGAAACCTGAAAAGAAAAACGAATAAGAAAAAATCACTACCTAGACTAGATAGATCTGGCTATATGGAAATTGAAGTCAATAAAAGGAAGAGTGAATCATACCTTGCAGTACATCTATCTGATATGGGCTACATGCTGCTGGATTAAACTTGCAACGATTCCAGTGTCCACGCGGATCAGCAGAAGGTGGGACTAATGCATGATGAAACTGTCAAACATTTTAAACACTCATATCATATTATAATCCATCAGAAATGAAGTCTACAATGAGGGAAAGCAAAGGAAATTTACTTGGAATACGTCATATGCAGAGTTCAAAATGAAAAATGGTGTTTTAATATATTTCAGTGCATACTGTGGGAAGAAGCACTGCAAAAAAACAAAAGTAAATGTCAAAATCATATGATATACAACAGTAACCATGCCTTGATGAATCAACAAAACAGTAGCATGGCAAAAATCATACCAGTTCTGGGAAGTAAAGAGACTGGGTGCAGTTCTGATCCAAATTTTGTACCACCCCCTGCCATGTTTGTCCATTTCTTACATGTTATTCATTCACAATTCAAGAAACACAAGGAGAGAATTTGGTGGTAAAAAAACATGTTGACATATAAGAGTTCAAATTGTTAGATTTTGTCAACATATAAGTAGACATTGTGTCTAAATGATATCTAAGATCCCAAGTACTGGAGTTATGATAGAATAACAAGTTGAGAAGATCAAATAGGTTTAAGAGTTTGGCAACTTCATTCTTAGTTATTTCCTATTATCCTCCCTATCCAGCTTCTTGCATACATGCATTTTAAATCCCCTGGAACAACTTCTCTTTGGAAAAAAATAAGGACCTTCCCCATACCCTAATTATAGCGGGAGTCATATGCACTGTGTGCGACCTAAGCTATTCTTCTGATAATAGATTCTCTTGATACCGCTAGAATTAACAGATGATACATAATCCATTTGACAATATGATGATTCTGCTCTGCTGTAGCAAAATAATAAGGCACTTAAGGTGATATTATTTGTCAACATCAAGGTGCTCAGTGTTTGCCCATCAATTTTTCAATGATAATTCTAAATCCAAGAGTGAATTAAAAAAAAATTATTACATTAAAACTGCAAGTCATGGAGGAAAAGGTGAACCTGTAATTCAACAATATCTTTGTATATGGACCTCATGGTATGATTCAAAGTTATGTCTCTTCTGAAAAATGAAAAGTAAAATAATTAAATTTCATTTTCAAGTAAAAGTTGCAGTGCTTCAGAAAAAAATAAATTTACAAGAGAAACTTACTCATCCAAAAAGAATCCAGCATCACTTAAGCATTTCACACTGGCATTCTTGGGTAAATAATTGGTGAAGTTATCACAATGCAAAAATGATGCTAAACCTCCGGCAGAGCAGCCTGAAAGCAAAGCCTACAAAAAAGCTTGAATCGATTCTCAGATTCTTGGAAGTCATGTATGCAGAATGCATGAAAATCATTCACATCAAAAGTCCATAGGTGGCCCTGAGTTGTCTGTGTTTTGGGAAGCTCTAGACGAGTTTCCTAAAGTGTGATCACTATTAATAATAAATAAAAAATATATATATAAGTCATACCATACATTTCAGGGTCGGCCCTGAGATTCTCGAGGCGAGCCTAAGACTATTTTTATATTTTGGGTCTCTTTATAATATAAAAAATTTGGGACCCTTGACTATTAGATATTTAAGAGCTATAATAAAAATATATATATAAGTCATACCATACATTTCAGGGTCGGCCCTGAGATTCTCGAGGTGAGCTTAAGACTATTTTTATATTTTGAGTCTCTTTATAATATAAAAAATTTGGGACCCTTGACTATTAGATATTTAAGAGCTATAATAAAAATATATATATATATATATATATATATATATAAGGGTCATAGGCAGTGGCTTCGTCCAACTTAGACACTTAAAAGATTAAAATTTCTTTAAACTTTGGAACCTAGTTTTAAATTAAATTTTGACTTCAGTAGACTATACACACTATCCTCGAGGCCACCTCTTATTAGAACCGGCAATTGAAAAACCATGTACTATGTAAATAACTTTATTCACAGATATAAAGAATAGTATGTATATCCAGTCATTCAACTAAGTGTGAATTTACCTTTCTAGCATTGGCCAATCCTTTAGGTAGAAGGTCAAGAATTATTGCTTCCCAAATTTTTTGCCCTCTGAAATAAAGTAATGTTGTCTGCATTCAATTACACATTAATTAAAGTTAGGCCATTGGCAAACGTTTATGGGCTATGAATAAAAAGTCTAGGCAAGTTTAAAGACCCGAGACAGGGGCAGGTTTTAGGCCTAATATATCCCGATAAGGACCCATTGGTTCTACTAGACGTACCCACGGTAGTGCATTATTGAAACAATTATCCTATAAAAAAATTAACAATTACCTCTTTTATGGAAATTCATTTAAACCTTGTTTGAATTAGGGGTTTAATCATATTTACGAAAATGGATCAAGATTAGGGTCCTTTAACAAAAATATCCTAACCTAATTTGTTCATATTTTGGCAGCTAAAAAATATCATTTGGGATAATAATATCCATAAGTAAGACAGTATTAATAAACAGTTGATTGCGGTAGACAAGGTGTTAATCGTGCAGCTAACATGCACGATTAGCCTGATACCATGGTAAGAGATATTATTGTCCAAATTGCTTTTCTATTACAAGTAAGAAAAGCCTAACTTCAGCTTATTTTTTTCCCTCTTTTTTTTTTTTTTTTTTGGTTGGTAAATTTGCTAAATATTTTGACCAATTATTTAAAGAAATATTCCAAAGTAAATTCAGATGTTAAAGAATTACCCCATTGTCAAACTTGGCATTTCCAGCAAACGAGGCTCCATCACAATATCTTAGCTTTACTCTATTCCAATTGTAGAAATCTGATTCATAGTGGGGAAAAAATCAATCAGTACCACAAATAAACGAGTGATCTTATCTGGAAAAAAGAAAAGGAATGTACTGATAATTTAATAGAGATACATGAGCATTGTGGTCCATATTACGTAGCATAAATAAGAATAGTAGAGAATCACTTGACTAAAAGTGCTTTCTTTTTCTATACAGAAGAAGAGAAGCAATGAAAAATTTTGTCTTCCTAAAATAGGAAAAAGCCAAAAACATCAGCGTGGGTGAAGTTAGGTTATGAACCAGCAGGCCATGTGTATTGGGTCAAATTAGCCATTAACATGTCTACTTGAAGAAAAATGGAGCTATTTATTCTACTTTCCGTAACTAACCAGATCAAACATGAATGTAGAAGGTTATATTTGTCATTTCAAGCAACTCAAAGGCTGGCAAAAAGTTTGGGGTAGGCCATCTGTTAACAGGAAAATAAATATCAAATGATGAAAAGGTATGACGTATCAAATGACGAAAAGGCATGACGTCATTTTGGATGAAGAAGGAAGAAGGAATTGACCCAAAATACTCAACTCATGACGATTCGAGGAATGGGTAAAGAACAAAGAAAAACCTTTCAACAAGTAAAGGACGATGAACGAAGAACGAATATGCAAAAGTACCATGCGGTTGATTACTTAGGAGTAGGCACACTTAACGGTTATTGCACAGACTGGTAGTGACTCCCACGATCTAGCAAGTTACCCAACAGTTGCATGGACGATCTAGCGGTTGCGCGCATGATCCAGCAGTTACATATGAGCAGTAAACGTGGGGGTTTAATGGGCTAAGACGACGAGACCACTTGAGCGATTAGCGGGACCGTGCACTATAAAAGGCCCAGGTGTAGCGAAAAAGCAGAAAAGGGAAGAAAAATGACTCAAAATGAGCAAGTAGTTTAAATTTACAGTATTTCTTAGCTTTGTAATCTTTAGGGCTGTAATCTGTGCGCATGTGCCCCTTGGAGGCATTTTCTTGGAATCAATCACCATTTTATGGGACCGTGTCTCAGAAGATTTGGAACCTTATATGTGTACTAGCGAAAAATCGCGCGAATATTTTTTGGCGACCACAGTGGGAGAATTTGGTGCAAGAAGTGAGGATGCCTCCGAAAAAGAATATTCAGACTGGTTCAAGTACAGAGGAAGAATGATTGGAGCAAACCAACCAAACTCACGTTCCGACTGTAGTAGGCCATTTTGAAGGTTTGGCAGGGACAAGTCGTTATGACACTATGAGAGAGTTCAATTCTAACGTGATGTGCGCCTTGTTTGGCGAATTCACCCAGGACGTAGTCGAACAGGTTAGATTTCAAAATATTCATGTTCTAGATAAGTTCCTTTCGACTAACAATTCCCATTATGAGAACATAGCCAAACACATGAGCTCATTAAATGAGATAATGGCTAAATACACAAACCCGGGGGGGGGGGGGGGTCAATCCCGTCTGGGATCACACATCCTTCGGCCGTAGGTATGAGAAGTAATCTTGACCAAGATTGGGGGACTTGGATGGAGGCTGTACCAAGCAATGTTCCTCCCCCACAAGGGATTGTTGCCTCAACAATGCCCCAAGGAAGGACAAATCCCGTTAGTTTCGGCCCATACCTAGGGCCAAACATAATACGACATGAAGTGGCGTTGCCCTAAGGTTTACAAAGACAAGGTCAAGACCAAGTCCATTTGGGAGGGAACACAACCACCACCTGTAAGGGTGTCATTCAATGGCAACGATGTATTAAGAGAATAAATGATCGAGATTCTCTAAAATCAATTCGGTTTAGGAGTAAGGCCAATTCGGCCAAGATATCAAAAGGCATATCCAGGCCCAGAAATTATAAGATCCCAGAATTCTCTCTGTTCACGGCAATGTTTAAAAATACGGTGCGGGGCCTCGAGGCGGCCGGCCATTGAGGAGTGAGGCAGACCTCTTCGAGGCGGTGAGGCGGGCGGCTCGATCGTAAATCAGAAAAATAATCCAAAATACATTCATTTCTTCATAATTCATAGTATGTTCAAAAAACTATTGATAACTAATCCAAAATACATTAACTTCTTCATAATTCATAGTATGTTCAAAAAATTAATGAAAACTAATCCCTAAATAAGCTATCATTAGTGTCTAGCGGCATGAAGCTTGGGTCAAAATATCTGTCATCATCAGATGGCTCATCATCCAAAGAACCTCCTTCACTTGTATTGTCTTCATCCACTAATTGTGGAGCTTTCCCTTTCCCTTTCCCTAACAAATAACATAAAGTCGTATTATTTTTTAATTTATTTTATATAATTGCATTATATGTACAAGATTAACTTACTTGGCACAACAATCACAATTTTTTTTGTTTATAAAGAAGTCAAAACAACGACGTTTTGGCACCTCCAAAATGTCGTCGTTTCGGTGGGAAAACAAAAAAAAATAAAAAATAAAATGTCTGAATGTGAGGCGACCGCCTCACGCTGTGAATGGTGGGAAAATTGGCTACAGCGCATTAGGCGGCCGCCTCGAGGCGCCGACGCCGAGAGGCGGTGATTCGGCGCCTCGAAACGTATTTTTAAACACTGGTTCACGGGATCTGGGGAAGTTTCCACTATAGAGCATATAAGGCAATTTACACTTCAGTGTAGAGAGACCAACGATTTTCATAAACTAAGATTATTCCACGGTTTTATAAAACAATTATTCCATGCGTAGTAGTTCTATAAAACCGAGTCTGAAGTGACCCTGACTGATTTGGCAAATTTGAAGCAGTTGTCAGGTGAGTGGGCCGAAATATTTTTGCAAAGATTTAAATGGCCTGAAGCCGATGCTACATACCTTTGCCAAAAAAAAAATTATAAAAATCGCTCAAAGTTGTGTTCACTTTGATTTAAAAAAGAAATTCCAAGATCAATAGTTCTGGGACCTTCTCCAGCTCACCACTAATGTAGTTAGATATGAGCCACTGTTAATGAAAGAATAGCAAATGAAGAATGCTAGTAAAGGGACTTATTATAGGAATGCAAACTACGAGGTAGGAGAAATGAATGTTGAATCGGCCAACCTATGCCTGGCCGAATTAATTAAAGGAAAGTCATATGTCTGTAAAACGTGGGCCAAACCACGCCCAGAGATAGAAAATGATTAAAAAAAGTAGGACTTTTTATTTTGACGTCACTAAAATTGATATCATATTTGATCAATTATATAAGGATAAACAAATTAAATTAAGCAACAGCCACAAATTGTCAAGCCCCGAGCAAGTTAGCGGTAAGAAATATTATAAGTGGTATAATGCATGGTCTCACTCGACTAACAGTTGTCTTGTGTTTCGGAATGTGTTATAGGATGCCAAATAGTCTGGACGAATAACGTTCGAAAAAAGGACAAAATGGTTGTGGACGACAACCAGTTCCCTAAATCGTTGGATAGAGGCGGCCAATGTTCCGGTTCGGAACCAGAACCGAACCGGTTGGAACCGGACCGAACGGGAACCTGACCGGTTCGGTTAGGGTTCTTACCGTGATTGAATTGATTGGAACTGTAAGGTTCCATAACGAATCCTAATCCGCAATTAATGTTTAAATCTCATTTTTTTATTTTCAAAAAAAAAAAAAAGGAACCAAAGCAGTACGGTTCGGTTCCAGTTACGATTACAGTTACGATTCCGTTCCACTCTTATAGAACCGAGAATCATCACCGGAACCGAACCGTGGCCACCTCTACCGTTGGAAATGAATATGATTCACTCTGACCTAACTAAGATGAGTTTGCAAAAATTTAAGCCGGTCTTAGATGAAAATCAGAACGACCAACGCCCTAGTGCCCTTGAGATAGTAGAGCTGAACTAAGAAGGAAAGGCTCCAAAAAATTTGTATATTCACTATCAGAACAACATAAAATGGATGAAAGAACTGTAAGAAACTTGTGAAAGGGGTCCACCGAAAAGGGAGCCGGCAGCATGGCATCTGAGAACCGTAGGTTTAATGGGCTGAAGACGGCGAAATCGCTTAAGCGATTAGTGGGACCGCGCACTATAAAAGGCTCAGGTGTAGCGAAAAAGCAGGAAAAAAAATGACTCAAAATGAGCAAGTAGTTTAAATTTACAGTATTTCTTAGCTTTGTAATCTTTAGGGCTTTAATATGTGCGCTTGTGCCCCTTGGAGGCATTTTCTTGGAATCAATCACCCTTTTCCTGGGACCGTGTCTCAGGAGATTTGGAACCTTACACGTGTACTAGCGAAAAATCGTGCGAACAGCATCATAGGCTGTCTGCTTAACAGTCGAGTATTATTATTAGTAGTAGTACAAGACCGACATTTTACGCAGATTGATCATATATTTTAGATATCGATCTTGTAAATGTTCGGATCTTATCAATTTTATAGTCTAAATGAGAATTGATTTACTTACAAGTAATATTTACGCCACATTCGTTTATTTCTCAATTTTCAAATAATATCTTTAATTCAATGTACAAAAGCTAATAGTTAGTATCAGCATCTCGAAATACATTATATACTATAAAATTCATTAAATAAAATAATTCAAAATAAAATAAAAAATAAAAATAGACCCAAAATCCAAAAATTAGCTCGGTTTTTTGGGCGACTACTGTTTAGGTTTCTTATTTTAGTAAGAGATTATATTTTTATACTGTATTAGGTTTTTATTTTAATTATTTATTATTTTAATTTTATAATTAATAATAAAAATATCAATTATAAAGATTAGGCGTCACATATTTTTTATTTTATATAATATATATTTCTTCTCATTATAATATGCATAAATCGAGTAGTAGTATAATTTGTTTTCTTGTTATAATATGATTCTTATTTAATAATTTTATTAATTTAATTTTATGATTTAATATTATTTTTTTAATTGTAATATGATAGTATAATATGTTTTATTATTATAATACAATTCTTATAAAATAATAATATGTATTTTTATTATAATTTTTTTTATTTAATACAAAATTAATTGTAAAGATTTTAATTTTATAATTTATAATGAAAAATTAATTTTAGAGGTTAATGTAGAAATTAAGTGTTACGCATATTTTTTTTAATGAGAGATTATAATATATTCTTTATTTTAATGTTATAATTAATAATAATAAATTATAATATTAATTAATTAATTAGATTAATAATTTCTTATTTTAATAGTAGATTATACTTTTACATTACAATAGGTTCCTTTTGTCAATAATTTTATTTTTAATTTTATAATTTAATAATAAAAAATAATTATATAGATATTTTAATTTTATATTTTAATAATAAAAAATTAATTGTAGAGATTAGGTTAATTATAGATAATTTAATAGTGTTTTTTTTAATTTTAATATGATAGTCTGATATATTTTCTCATTAATAATAAATTTATAAGATTATAATGTATTTTTATTATAAATAAATTTATTTAATATATTTATTAATTTAATTTTATAATTTTAATGTGAAATCAACACGTGGTGCGGGATTATTATTATTATTATTATTATTATTATTTCACGTGAATGGGACATCATTATTATTATTAGTTCACGTGAATGAGACAATAAAGAATATAAGGCATGTGGACGTGTCGCAGTAATTAACTAAATTTCCGAAATTGCGCTTTTGTCAACCTTTTAAAGTGCTAGATTTCTTAGTGAGGATATTGTGTTAAGTAAAATCATTTTAATCAGGTTTAAATGGAACGGATAAATTTTTTTATTATCTTAGGTTTTTATAAGAAAATACATCTCCTAGACTCGCACTCATAACTAAAAAATTAAATTTTAAATTCTTTACCACTAATGATGATACAATATCACATATATAACAATTCAAATATTTATTAAAATAATAAAAAAATAATTATATCCTACGTATTATATTCTTATTAGTTGGTGGATTTGTTACATTTATATGTGCAATATATAATCCGGCACTGAAATTTCACTCACATAAAGTAATAAGTGATCGCAATCTATTTCAGTCACTGCATTAGATTTATCACTAAATATACAAATGCTCGTTAAAATTTTTCCCTAAATGTTCTTTCACGCCAACCTAAATAAACTTAGTTTTCATTTAATCATAAAATACTTTATAAATATATTAATTTATATGCAGTCAAAAGCTTGAAGGAATCACTTAATTCTCTTTCAATTTTTAACTCGACCACAATCTTAAATTCAAGAAAAAATTGGGGAAATTATCATAAATGATTAATTAAGCTTGTTGAATAAGCTAAATTTGGGCCAATGACCCAAATGTCATTATATATCAGGCTCACATATGAGACGTGCATAAGAACATGACTTGTGGCTTTCACGAGATCCAAAACAGCATTATACGTTGCCACCAAGACCAAATTGATATAATGACGAGCCTACACACAAGACCTTAAAATTACCTACAAGCACTAACAATACACCACTCTATATTCCCAAGAGGGGAAATTGGGTTATGGCCTAATAATACAGAAATTAAATTTTTTGCAGATTTTATGTTGTTTTACCGATTAAGCTTGGGTTAATTTTCTCTATTGTAAAATTAAAAATTTTTTTCTTATGTACTATTAAATTTCTTTTCAAATATTTATTTTAGAAAATATTTAAATTTTATTAAATCTACGCAAAGAACTTTCTAATAATATCCCAAAAGTCCGCGAGTAGAAAGACCACGTTATCAGCAGCCTAGTGCAAGTGCAAGCTTGCAACTCTTTCGGCACAATATGGATATTGTTATTACCACCTCTGTTAAATACGCGTGTTAAACCAAACTTCTAATGACAAATTTGAGATTCACGAGTTTTTTTTAAAAAAAAAAAAAAAAAAAAACAATTTTCATGATTTTAATAACACAATTGATTTTATATATATATATATATATATATATTTTTGGTTTATTGAAAAATAAGTTTTAAAAATGAATAGCAGATAATTTATAATTGATAGATAGTGGCATTTATTAAGCACCCATCATTCGATCAACTTTTCTGTATAAGTTATAGCTTTCCTTATCACGATGGTTAGGGTGTTCATTTTAAAGGTTGGGTCAGTAATTTATAGCTTTCCTTATCACGATGGTTAGGGTGTTCATTTTAAAGGTTGGGTCAGTAATTTTTTTTTGCTGGTATGTTTGAGTCGGATCGGGTCAAAATAAAATTGTAATCCAAAACTTAAAAATTATAGAAAAGATTTTTAGTGAGCCGGATATAAGGATTTATTTATTTGAATTAAAATTTTGGTTGTCGAAATTTAAAAATAACAAATAAATATTTGGATAACTTCTGAAATGTTAATAGTAAAATTGGGATTGAATCAAATTTGATTTTTAGAATTTCTAAACCCTATGATTTTGAGTCACGTCGTTTCAGCATGATGACCCAATCTATATACACCCCTAACAACAGCTAAGGCTTAAAATCCGTAACAGTACCATTATACCAATTATCAATTATTGTACGTCTTTATTATTATTATTATTATTAATATTGTGATCGTCTATAATTTGATTATCTGAGTTTAGATTAGGCATATCTTTTCTTAAATATTTGTAAGAAAATTAAATCTACTTAACACTCAAAAAACTCAAACCCATATCTACTTATATAGAATGATGGGTGCAAGGCCGAAGTTAGAAAGTTCTCTGAGGAATGAATTTTGTAAATTTTAAAGGTTTAATTTATAAATTTAGAAAGATATTTTTATTATTTATTTAATACTAAAAATTGGAAAAAATTGAGGGAGATCGATTGACCCCTAACATATAAGAGGCTTCCTCTGAAATGATGGTTAGTTTATTATTACTCAATGGTTCTCGTATTTTTTTAGTTTGTATAAGTAACTTTGACAAATAATCTCAGGCAATTTCATCAAGTAAATAAAGGAATATATAGAATATGTACCTGGATTAAGCGAGGCATTGTGACTTAGGATTCCGGAAAAGACCTCATATTTGGTCATGTAACGCGTCGATCCACGGCGTGTTTGGGCTCTCTCCAAGCATGATGATATATCATTACACCACCCACCACCCTGATAATAATTAAAAAAACAAAACAAAACAAAACAAAACAACGAACAAAGGAAAAATGGTCATAAATTTGTCAAAAATGAGAGTCCTGATGTGAAAGACCCACCAATCTAACTGAAATTGTTAAATTCATTTAATATGTTATCATTACCATTTATTCTTTCTTAGGTTCAAAGTTTGGTATGGAGGAGCACTTCTTCCCCCAATATGGTAATAAGTGCATATTTTATTAATGACTTTAATTTGTTTTCTGGAATCTGGACCATGAAGCTGCCGTTTGCGTAATCCTTGTGTATACGTCTTTGACAAGTCCAAAAGAGGACCCATGAGATATTTTCATCAATTGGAATTTGACTCTAATATTATATAAAAATTCAAAAAATTTAGCTTAAAACATTAAGATTACTTTAAATTTATTTTCATAGATCGACATCAATTCTAAATTGACTTATATTTTCCTAAGCTTCTAGCTACTGCCACACTAGGATTCATAAAGAAGGTTTTACTTTTTAGGCTCGTCTTGGTGCTTACTATATGCCACCGAATTGGCAGCACCCACAGAATAAAGTGAACTACAAGTTGCAAAAAGGAAAGATGCACGAGACACTAGAAAACTAGACAATAAAAAATATGAACGATGTCGTATTGATTTTAACAAAAACATCCAATCATTCACCTTTGGACCAATAAAATGAACACAACAATCTCACAATTAGCCAAAATTGCCAGTACCGAGAATCGCTGACGTGGTCGCCAACGATTGGCCCAAACTTAGTCGTTTTTTGTTCGCTACTGGCTTTAACTATTCCTTTCTAAAAACTTCTTTTTCTTTTATTTTTTTATTTTTTGCTTTTTCATTTATTAATGATAATTCCAAACGGAAAAATAACAAAATAGTAAATTACCTCCAACTGTAGCAACCAGTTGCGTGATCCAGCTCCGAATCCTCTGTGTAGATGATACGCTGGTAAGCTCCCGTCCAAGCAAACTGAAACAAAAACAAAATAAAAATAAATAAATTCGTTTTCATTTTTATTTATTCTTCAAAATAAAAATAAATTAAATTTTAATTAACGAAATTTATACTTACAAGCACCAAGAGCGGAAGCGTTTTGAACAAGAGTCATTTTCACCTCAAGCCGCCGGTCCTTCGCGCAAATGCGCCGCGGTGCGCAGGTTAGCAAAACCAGTAGTATTAACATAATCTTTACTGCTGCATTCATTTTCATTGTCGTTGGCGTTGTCGTTTCGACGAGCTATGTTTAACGCTTATAAATCTACGAAACGTCGTCGTCGCCGCGAGCGAATATGAATGAATTTAAAAAAAAAAAAAACAGATCAGTGAAGCTGCTTGAGGATTATAGTTTAGGTGAAGAATAAAGCAATTGCGATTATGCATATACGTGACGATGCTTCATATATGCATTCGGATAATATTTAGCGCATATGCTTCATAAAAATCTATAAAAACAATTTCATATGTCGTTTAATTTGGAGAGAAATGTCGTTTTTGTTGTGACAAAAAAGAGAAAGAGAGGTGTGGGGGCCCGGGGGGGACTTTGTGATGGAGCCTGGCTAGCTTGTCTTATTGGAAGAATCGAAAGTGATAATTTGTAACGGTGGGGTCCACAGCAAGGAAATGGTGATGGTTTAACTGAACAGACTGATCTGAGCTCATCAGATCTGTGAGTTGTTGTGATGGAGGTTAAGGGCTTGTTTGGTGGATTAAAAGTCAGCTGGTTACTGGTAGCCTAGTCTGTAGTTAAGTTACGTACTTAATCAATCACTAACTAAAAAATCAGCTGGTAGCCTGGTCTGTTGTTGAAATTAAACATGCCCAACTGAGCGTAATTGGTGGCTTCTACAACAACTAGGAAAAAAGCATTTTTTTTTTTTAAGTGCTTAGTAATATAGACTTGGTCGTTATGGAAAGTGATTCTCTGATGACCAAATTCATTTTTTAAGGTGTTTTTATGATTAGTAGTGGTTTCATTTCTGAACCTTCTTCAGATGCACAGCCACGGCACCCACATGAAATTGCATGTGGGTTGTCTTATTCTTTTGAGTTTAATATTCAAATATGATTTAAGAAGATGTTCATAATGTCACTAGATGTGGATGAGGTTTTTCTTACGATTTAAATACAGTTATTATTAAAAAAAAAAAAAATCATCAATGTAAATTTTTGTCGGGAAAATAAAAATTTATATATATATATATTGTTAAAGAGCTGATCACGGAATTTTTTTTGGGTAAATGGCTTATTATTAAATATTTATCAACGAAATTTCTATTTACCAGTAATATGTTAATTTTATCGACACTACAATTTTTTTAATATATAATAGAAAACAAATGTGCAATTTTAATGTTAGAAATTGATAATTACATATAGAATAATATTTTTTAATAATTTAGAAAACAATTGATTTTTTTTTAATGTTATAAGAAAATGTGCACATTTGTAAGTTTTGAACATAGATTAACGATAATTTTTTTTAAATTTTTTTGATTACAATTTAAAATTATAAACATGAATTATAAAAACCTATTGATTTTGAATATTTGTTAACAAAAACTGCACATTTTTTAATAAACGCATAGATTTTTTTAATTAAACTCATATGTAGGGTATTCATATTTTTGGGTTAACCCACTATTCGACCCGACCCACTCGGATTTCAATTAAAAATAATATATTTTTCGATTAATCAGGCCTGATTTTATGGGTCGGGTCACATGTTTGAAAATCAGACCCGACCCGACCCGACATAATATATTTTTATTAATTTTCTCAAATTTTTATTATTTTTTTAAGTTTTTACTATTATTTCGGTTATTTATTACTTTTATTATCTTGAAATTGTATATGTATGACAAATTTCAGGACATAAAATAATTAATATTTATGTCTCAAAATAATTAATACATTAATTTTTTCACTAACCCGACCTGACCAGCTTAGGTTCAATCTAAAATTTCAAATTTGGAAATCCATGTGACTCGACCAATCAAATTTCATAAAATTTTAAAAAACACAACCCGATCAGATCTATGCCTATTTACCATCCATACAAAACAACAAATACTACTCATCATAAAATATAAAATATAAATACATAAATACTACAAATTCAGGGGTATTTTTTTTTTGTATCCCACGGAACCCTAATTTCATCGTTGTAACTACGTAGTTGTTTCAGATCTTCGGTCATCTGTATACGTATTTCAATTTCAGCGGTAAATAGTAAATACTGTGATATACGTTAATTTCATATTTTGATTTTAAAACCCTGGAATTTAGATTTTTTTAGGGTTAATTTCCAATTTGGTTTATGGGAAAGTGAGGAACATTTAAGAAAATGATAAAGCTCGGGTCTTTATGTTTGTGTCTGGTTTGATTTCTGAAGAAAATTGAAATACTGAACTGCAGTCGGCAGCCTAGGCTTTGTTTAATTGACTATCGAGGGGGTAGTTCATGTAAAACTATATATATTTTGGAAGTGTTGTCATTTGCTACAATACATTTCTTTTTACTCAACCCAGATGCTGTTTTGTCTTGCAGGTTGCATCATTTCTTTGTTCAAGTGTTCATCAGAATGCAACTTTGGCTGCAGAGTTTGTTAATATTATGGTTTTTATGTTCATTTATAGACAAGGAGAAGAATCTTTAGATATTTAGTTTGGATTTGGAAGAAATTTTGCTTATTTAGTTATGGAGCCATTATGGAAACTTTTATATCTACTAGAGCCTGCACCTGTGACACTTGTGTTGTGATTCTCTGACCACTTTGAGTGTTTTTAAGGAAAAACCGAATTGATCTATTACTACTAAGAATAGATTTACAAGTTTACAAAAAATAAACGATACACAAAAACCTCACACACAACACTCTCAAGCTCTCTACTTGGAGCTTACTACTCACACTTTGGGGTACAATTAACAGAGATTGAAGCTCCCTTTTATAGAGCAAAAACGTGTGCTACAATGCACACGTTTTTGTCAACTCAACATACACATGCACACCATAAATTCATGGCTTTTGAAGATTGCCACCGAAAGATGCATTGGCATCTTCTGTTCTATGCATGGCAGCAAATCATGGAGTTGGAAGAAGCATGAGAAGCTTCTAAGCCAGCAGCTGGAATCCTACAATTCTCCCCCTCCAGCTGCATAAAAAAAAACGATCTTCATTTGACAGCTATCCTAGCTATGTCTCTGCACAGCTCTAGCTTGTCCCGATTACTGCTCCTTTGTTGACCTGTCGGTTGTGTCTCTGCACAGCACACTTCACTGCATCTCTGTACAGTATTCTTCTGCCATGTCTCTGCATAGTACAATTCACTGTGTCTCTGCACAGTGATCTTCTGTTGTGTCTCTGCACAGTTCTGCTGCCATGTTTCTTCACCCATTTATTCCTCAGTGTCTTCTTGTCTTTTGGGAAACTCTCTGGCTCCCCCTTATCAGTAAGCAGAATATATTCGGATCCCGGATATCTGGTTGATGGAATCCTGCTTCGCTCAGATCTTCTTGTCTGAGGTCCACTGGTTTCAGGAGGTCTATCATCATCCATCTCTGTGAATGATCTTGTAGCTTCTAGTGGAGTGGGTTGCGGCTCCCCCTGCTCAACATTCTTCTGTAATCTCCGATGGAACAGGCTGTGTCTCCCCCTGCTCAACATCCTCATTTGCCTCCTCTGGTTCTGCTTCTGGAATTTCCTCGTGCACCATATCTGTGGCCAATTGTGCTGGTGCTGAGTCTGGATTTCTGTTGGCACTGGAATTGGAAGACATCCTGGGTATTTCAATGTCTTCAATTGTCTGGTCTTCGAGAAACTCTACTTCCTGGCTTCTGATGACCATCTTTTCCTTCGGATCCCATAGTCTGTATCCAAATTCTTTATCTCCATGGCCTAGGAATATACATGGAGTTGTCCTTGCATCGAGCTTCTGCTTGAGCTCATTGGATACATATACAACGGCTAAACAACCGAATACTCTAGGGTGAGTGTAGGAGGGATTCTTACCAGACCACACTTTCTCCGGAATCTCCATGTTCAACGATAAAGATGATGATCTGTTGATCAGGTAACAGGCAGCACGAACAGCTTCTCCCCAAAATGGCTTTGGCAACTTAGCCATACTGATCATTCCTCTGACTTTCTCCATAATGATGCAGTTCATTCTCGCAGCGACACCATTATGTTGTGGTGTGTATGGAACAGTTCTCTCATGTCGAATCCCGTGTCTCCAGCAGTAGGCTTCGAACTCTCTGGAACTGTACTTGCCTCCATCGTCTGCGCGAAGGCATTTCAGCTTCTTCCTTGTTTCATGCTCTACCGTGGCGTGGAACAACTTGAACTGATCTAGGACCTGATCCTTCGTCTTGAGGAAATACACCCAGATTTTCCGAGAAGCATCATCAATGAAAGTCATAAAATACTTGTTACCGCCCAATGAATCAACCTCCAAGGGACCACATGTAGGGGTTGGTGCTCAGAGCGCCAATTCCCGGTTGTATTTTTGTTAAATACTTCTGTAAAACGTTATTATCAGTAATAATATATGCAGTTTCTATAATATAATCTAATCTTTTATATGGTAAAGACGTAATGACCCTAGAATGATTAGTCATGATACAGTTGCAAAAAGCGTCGCAACGGACATTGAGTCGTATCATGACGTTGTCGTTCTCAGACAGTTCCTGGTCAAGGTTTACACTACTTGGTCAGTATAGTAAACCCGTTGAGACCGGTACATGTCGTATACTGGAATATATGATTCCAATGGTTTCTCAATGAACCATAAGTCTTGGAGACTAGTATAGACGTGTAGGTGTTTATAGTGGATAAACACTGAACGACTCACCGAAGATTCTTAATGGATGGTACACCAGCGTCAATAAGAATCTTCTTGCGTTGAGTAGCACTTGTGATTCTTAGACTTGAGATGCCATTGTGGGCACATGAGACATCTTCTACACTTAGACGACAGTCACGTCACCGATCTATTTAGATCAGACCTCCGCCTGTTCGTTGGGTGTAGATAGATCCTCAGGGTGTCCTATGTGTATCAAGATAGGATCCGTCAGTTCTGTGTACCAGAGCATAGGTAGTCCATATGATTAGCAATCAGATAAAACCATGGGCCCGTGGTAAGTTTAGAAGCTAGTTCTAAACATTCTTTTTGAGATTGCTAATAGAATAGTCGACTGGATAATCCCGATAGAGATTTGACGTTTACATCTATATCTCTGGGATTTATCCGGATACCTGTGACGGAGGAATTATACATTTGCCATGACCTCGACCTGTATGGTTCAGCGAGATTATCCGTGATCGTCATAATCTACGGGTGGATAGATTATGGACGCGAAATTAGATTTTGTGACGGATATACCTGAACCTAGAGAGTCTCAATAATGAAACATACTCGTTGAGCACTAGAGCAACATTAATAAATAATATTGATTATTTATAAAGTCGTTTAATGGTTAAACGCAAGGTACATGCTAAATAGACTAGATAGTCATTTGCCTAATTATTGTGTATTTACATTTAATACTTGATTAATTTAAATACACATTAATTAATAGGCCCGTGGTAAGTTTAGAAGCTAGTTCTAAACATTCTTTTTGAGATTGCTAATAGAATAGTCGACTGGATAAGTTTAGATTAATAGTCATGGGCCCGTGGTAAGTTTAGAAGCTAGTTCTAAACATTCTTTTTGAGATTGCTAATAGAATAGTCGACTGGATAATCCCGATAGAGATTTGACGTTTACATCTATATCTCTGGGATTTATCCGGATACCTCTGACGGAGGAATTATACATTTGCCATGACCTCGACCTGTATGGTTCAGCGAGATTATCCGTGATCGTCATAATCTACGGGTGGATAGATTATGGACGCGAAATTAGATTTTGTGACGGATATACCTGAACCTAGAGAGTCTCAATAATGAAAAATACTCGTTGAGCACTAGAGCAACATTAATAAATAATATTGATTATTTATAAAGTCGTTTAATGGTTAAACGCAAGGTACATGCTAAATAGACTAGATAGTCATTTGCCTAATTATTGTGTATTTACATTTAATACTTGATTAATTTAAATACACATTAATTAATAGTCAAAATGAGTTATTTGACTTATTTCCTAAATGAATATATGTTTTTAATATTTAATGTAAATATTGTACATATATTTAATATATTTGTATTTGATTAATTAATTAATTATTTATTGTTAAATGATTAAATTAATTAAAATATAAATATCTTATGTTAGGATAATTAAAGTAAATGACATTAGTTGCATTTGTTGACCAAGATAAATATCTAATAAAGTAGTTTATAAGATATTTGTGCAAGTTGACATTATAATAATTGAAATGAAAATGAAATTACAATTTCTTGAATTTGGCTTAGATTTTCGGCCAAGGTGTAAATGTTGCAAGTATAAATTGTTTTTCATTTCATTTAATTGTTAATTTAATACACTTTATCAAAAATAAACTCCATTGAAGAAAGGCAAAGAAAGCTTGAGAAAAGAAAGACAAAATCAAAGATAGCTTGGAATTTAGTAAGTTTTTCCAACTTACTATTAGAGAGGAATATGTTCCTTAGGTTCAAGGCTTCAATATGTGATGTTCTTAGATTATTTCTTTCTTTATTTCTTTGTGTTTTTGTTGATGGAAGTTTGAATGAAGTGTTGAGCATGTATGGTGAAGAAAGGTTGTAACTATTGTAGTTATAAGTATTCTTTTAAGGTTTTTGAAACCATGTTGCTATTCTAGAGTTGTTGACCCACTCTTAATTTAAGAGTCTTAAATGACCTAGATTTGATCTTGAGTTGTTTCATTGTGTTGAGACTTGAATTGGATGGAAGAATGATGATTGAAACAATTGATTTAATGTATTTGGTCTAATTGTCCAATTTGTGGAAATTGAAAAATTAGGGTTCATGACCAATTCCAAATTTGGGGCTTTTCATGTATGTTGTGTATTTGTGTGTGTATATGATGCATATAAAGTTTCATGATCATTGGATTACATTTAGATGTGTTTTGAGTCATGAAATGACAAAGTGCACAAGTGTGCTCCCTAGTGGTGCTCTCGGCATTGTGAACAAAAATTGAGGGATTTTGGTTGCTTTGGTGTTTTGATGTTTTGAACATCATAAGTTCATCTTAGAAATGATTTAGAATCATTCAAAATTGATTGGATCAATTTCGGACTAAAACGGACAAAAATACAAAGCAAGGGTATTTCGGTAAATTCACTTAAAATTGTTTTATGGAATTTATTTTCATAATTTGATTATTGGAATATTAAATAAATATGTTTATTTAATTTATCCGAGAAAAAGTTTTGAAATCTGAAAATCGGATTTTCACCGCTTCCGCTGCGTTACCGGACTCACCCCCTAAATAACCCCTTCACCACAAACATCAGAGTGCACCAGACTGAACAACTCTGATCTTCTCTCTGAAGAGAAATCAAATGAGACTCTGTGTTGCTTACCAATCGGGTAGTGGTTGCAAGGACCTCGTGCAACATCCTTGGTAAGCTCCTTCTTGTTCAGGGTAGACAACCCTCTCCCACTCATGTGTCCGAGTCTCCGGTTCTACCGATTTTGAGAAGCCTCTTTTTCAGCTACATTGAGGCTGTCTGCACAAATCTTCACATGAGTCTTGTATAGTGTGCCGCAAGCATGTCCTCGGGCGACAACCATGACACATTTTGTCATTCTCCATGTGCCATTTCTGAAGTGATTGTCATAGCCCTGTTTGTCAAGAGCTATCCCCGAGAGTACATTCAGCCGAAGTTCTGGAACATGCAGGACATCCTTCAAGGTCAATGTACACCCGACATTTGTCTGCAACTGAATATCACCCATTCCTACTATCCCAGAGGAACTGATATTTCCCATCTTCACTGCTCCAAAGTCTCATACTTTGTATGTTGTGAAGAAATCCCTGTGAGGAGTGACGTGGTAGGATACTGTAGTATCTACCACCCACTCAACATCTTGGGTTGCGTTGTGAAGGCATGTCTCTTCCTACATGGAGCATATTGCTACATCTGCTTGGACAACGACCAGTGTCTCTCCTTCGTCATTCTTCGGCTGGTGATTGCCTTCTCTCTGCTCTCGTTGCAATTTTCGGCAATTCTTCTTTAGGTGGCCTACAATGACACAATGGTAGCACTTATAGGTAGGCTTCATTCCATCTGAGGATCTACCTCTGGTTGTGCTTCTGCCTCTCTCTCCGTCTCTTCCTTGATGTCTTCCTCGAGTCTGTGTGACGAAGGCTTCTGTCTGTTCTGAGCCAACATCTTTTCTCCTGGACTCCTCATTCGACAGGGCATCTTTTACCATAGGCATGGTAACTTTACCTCCTGGAGCGGAATTGCTGAGAGTAACCACCAATGTCTCCCAGCTATCAGGAAGGGAACTGAGTAGTAAGAGAGCTTGTACTTCATCTCCCAGCTGCATGTCTACTGCAGACAACTGGTTCACCAGGCTCTGGAACTCGTTGGTTTGTTCCGCAACGGAAGTTCCACTCCGTAGCTTCAGGTTCACCAAACACCTCATTAACAGGGCTTTATTCCGAGCTGTCTTGGCCTGGAACATGTCTTCCAGCTTTATCCACATCCCGTAAGCATCTGAATCCTGTGCTACGTGGTGGAAGACACTGTGACTGATCCACTGCCTAATCTGACCCAAAGTTCTGTTGTTGAGTTTATTCCAGTCATACTCCTTAACAGACTCTGGTTTCACTCCCTTCAACTCGATGACATCAAACAGATCTTTGCAATGTAAAAAATCTATAATTCGAGGTCTCTAGAGGGAGTAATTAGTTGCAGCCAATTTAATCATTGCACCAGAAGACGAATCTCCAATTTTCATTTTAAGTTTTAAAGTTTAAAATGTAAATACAATAAAATTGGGGCTGAATTTCACAAATCCGAGGTCACCGTTGCGTCCGGAACGGTCGAAAATGGTGGAATAGACACTTCGTTGGTCTAAATCCGACACAGAGGCTGATTTGTAAATTCCTAAAAGTTCTGGGGCAAAACTGTAAATTTCAAAACTTCAGGTTGTAAATTAAATTTACCAGGCTGCTGACGTGGCAAGTGGGACCGGTTATGCTGACGTGGCGGACACGTGGCGCTGACAGGGCACTGACGTGTCTGCCACGCGTATCGTCTTCTTCCTTCAGCGCGCGCGAGGCGCGTGGCTGCGAGTGTCGGCGCGTGGGAAGTCTCTGCCTGGCGCGTGCGGGCTCCCTGGACCTCCGTTTGATCGCCGGAAAATACCACCGTGATTGTCTCGACGTGAACTAGCTGATGGTATGCTCAAAGTTAATTTTTGACAACTTTGCCGGAACCCGAATTTTCCGAACCGAGCTCCGTACTTCGGTTTTTCGACCCCAATTAAGAACCAAAGCTCTGATACCACTTGTTGTGATTCTCTGATCACTTTAGAGTGTTTTTGAGGAAAAACCGAATTGATCTATTACTACCAAGAATAGATTTACAAGTTTACAAAAAAGAAACGATACACAAAAACCTCACACACAACACTCTCAAGCTCTCCACTTGGAGCTTACTACTCACACTTTGGGGTACAATTAACAGAGATTGAAGCTCCCTTTTATAGGGCAAAAACGTGTGCTACAGTGCACACGTTTTTGCCAATTCAACATACACATGCACACCCTAAATTCATGGCTTTTGAAGATTGCCACCGAAAGATGCATTGGCATCTTCTGTTCTATGCATGGCAGCAAATCATGGAGTTGGAAGGAGCATGGGAAGCTTCTAAGCCAGCAGCTGGAATCCTACAACTTGTTCTGACTGCAGTGGCTGTGACTTTTGGATCTGCATTTCGAGCTCTAAATTATGGGAAAGAAATGGAGCAAAACCGTGACTTATCAGAAGCTTTCAATTTCATTATGTGAGATAGGTCCCAAGCACTAATGATCCCCGTAATGAGCTCCTGTAGCTTGCTTTTGATGTTCTACCTGTTTTCTTCTGTCTCACAACTCCTCACTGCCTTAACAGCGGTTGCCTCTGTTTCATCCATTTTCTTTTGCCTATCTCCTTATATCGGTTGCAGTTTGGTTTGGCTGACCCATTTGTGTCTCGATGCTGTTCAAAGTCAATCACACGAATCCAATGGTTATTATTGTTGGCTTGCACTTCTATTAATCTATAGTTTCAGCTTGGCTGGTTTCTGGTCATTGGATATTGAACAACTTGTTGGGCACTGCAATCTGTATTGCATTTGTGAGCCATGTGCGCCTTCCAAAGATCAAAATATGCGCAATGCTCCTTGTATGTTTGTTCGTATATGACATATCTGAGAGATTTTTTGGGGCAAATATCATGGTATCAGTAGCAACACAACAGGCATCAAATCCAGTCCGCACAGTGGCTAATAGTTTGAGTCTTCCAGGGTTGCAACTAATAAGAAAGAAGCTGGAGTTGCCCGTCAAAATTGTATTTCCCAGAAATTTGTTTGGTGGAGTGACTCCCTGAGGAAATGCCACAGACTTTATGATGCTTGGTCTGGGTGACATGGTATGAATAACTTCTACTGAAGGGTTTCTGCTTTATTTTTTGTTAAATTCAAAAGGTTTGTTGTTACTGTTGTAGTACTAGTATCAACACAGTGCCTCCCACTTGTCGGGGTTAACAGGCTTGCTCAGCTCTACTACTAAAAACGATAATACGACTCCACTAGGTCCGCCCCTCAAAAGGGAATTCTCCTCTAATTAAAAAGTTGCTCAAAGTCGAATACAAAATACTACACATACAAATTGAATTAATGCTTTTTGAACAAACGGAATAGTAGACACCACCTTGAATACTTTCAGTGGTCCATTCATCCAAAACTAAGAGCTGAAAGTTGAACGTTAGGCTAAATAAGTTTTTTAAAAAAAATAATTGCAACATGGAGTTCATGCTGTTTGGTCTTTGTATTGGGTGCATCTATCTTAAATTTTGTGCAGTGCCTTTGTATCGTGTCATCATGCTTTCTGTATATGCTCTGTGGTGTTATTATTGTCCTAGAGCTACTTATTACTATAAGATGGATTCTCATGACATCATCAGTTGAGTCTCGTGCTTGAAGAAATCATTCAATTGTAAGTTCACGCTGATATCAAGACAAGTCCTTTCATCTACGCTTGTAGCATGGAATGACAAACATTTTGGACTAACTGCTTTATATTTTCAGTCAGTCATTATTTTGCATTTGCGTCCTTATCATGATTTCTTGCTGCAACATCGGTCCTTAATGCTAGTTGGTTATTGGTGTTTTTGCTTCTCAACTAAATCCATGGATGGATGTCCAATCTAGCTCAAAATATACATGAGCTATTTTGAGGTCCAAGTTTCTCGTCTTGTATCGGGTCATCTGGGTGCTCTATTCTGGTGGTGGTGGAACTGCTATGTTGTTTCTTTGTCGGAAGTTTGGAAATCACCACGCATATGTTTTTCGACTGCTGCTTGATATATATGCTTGGTATATAGACACATGCGTTTAATTGCTCACTCAATGCATTTGGACATCCTAACTCATATAGCTTTAGCTGAATGAACCTGAAAATTTGAGGTTCCAGTAGATATTAATTCTCATATTTCATGGAGTCTTGTTCTTTAGTTATGTCATGTGTCAGCTACAGCCTACATGGAAAACCACGCATATGTTTTAGCAGTTATTTTGTTCTTTAACCAAAACTTATGATAGTCCTGCTATTGCGACCCATTTATGCCGTTTGTAGATATCTTAGGCTGTTGGAATATCTGAAATAAGGATTGGTTCATCTATCCTTGAAAACATCTTGTTATGTTAGTGGAGTCTGGTAGTGCATGACCCGGTTTGGATCCGACCTGTTTCGCTTGGCGCCCATTGGAGAACATTATGGGATATTTTGTGAGATTTAAATTATAGAACTGAAGGACGGATCTATAGGCCCAGACCCTTGTGCAAAGAGTATATACTCGTCTGTTCACCATTTTTTAGTGTTTGATGTAATTTTCGGAACTCTTGTATTTTTTCTTTCAACATAGTGAAACCACAGCAACCCCTTGGATGTAGTTCGGTTTTGAACGAACCAAGTAAATTGTTTATTCTTGTAATTGATTGCTTTTTTTTTTTTTTTTTTTTTTTTGCTTTTCATATATATTGCTTTAGCCTAGATTCCTAACACATCCTATGTTTCATTCATCTGTGCGACTATCGTTTGACTGAGGTGGCAAACTCTGATATCCTGTCATATTTTTATTGTAGGCAATGCCTGCCATGCTTTTTGCATTGGTGCTCTGCTTCGATCATCGGGAGGGCAGCAATACAGTTATTAGTCTCTTTGATTTACATTCGTCAAAGAGGAAGAAAGACATATGGTATGCCCTTCCTGGATATGCTATTGGACTCGTAACTGCTTTATCTGCTGGAGTTTTGACTCACTCACCTCAACCTGCTCTTCTTTATCTGCTAATTTTTTTTCACTTTCACATTATGTGCTTAGTTTTTATTGCACTTTTCGGCATTTGGAGGTGCCTTCTACTTTGGCTCCTGTAATTGTTTTGTCTTGGTTGAGAAAGGACCTAGCCGAGCTATGGGATGGGACCTTGCCAAACATCAATGACAAATCTCATCAAATAGAAGTTTAAACAATAAATATGATCTTTGTGGTTCATTGCCAGCTTGTAGAGGCAGGCTGTAGACTGTAGAGCCAATTGAAAGTTGTAAATTTGAATTGAAAGTTTTAGAACATCCCTTCCGATTGGCTGATAATGAAGAGTGATCTGAATTTTTTTTATGTTACACATACAGTTCATTAAAAAAATAATAATCCATCTGGTTTGACAATTAAGAACAGAATAAACTTTCTTTGTTTTTGTTTTTGTTTTTGTTTTTTTTTTTTTTTTTGTGAACTTGCTGAAACAAACCTTTTTGTTAAAGAAAGTTTATGAATGTTTTGTTAATATGACTAGAAATGGGGTCTATTTTCACCAATTTTCTTTATGAACAGAGACATATTTTAGTTGGTCATAAAGCAAATGCATCACTGGGTTTCCCATGAATCATATGATGATATATTTCAAACGGGTAATACTATGATACCCAATGGTATCAAATACCCTTGGGTTCAAAGTTGCATGTTCAATGCAACTTTGAGCATTGAACATGCAACTTCTACTAATAAACATGCAACTGATTTCATTCTTTAAAAAATTTAATGTTTATTGATAAAATTTGCATGTTTAATGTTTAAAGTTGCATGTCAAATGCTCAAAGTTGCATTGAACATGCAACTTTGATACCCAATGATATGTGATACCCTTGGGTATCATAGACATGCACATTTCAAACACCTATTGGTCAACTCAACTTCCTTCATGAATCTTGAAATCATGTGGTGTCAGTTCGAATGAAACTTGTCACAATAATCACGTGCTTGTAGACCCGACTAAGGTTCGGAATCGGAATCGAACCGGATGATTCCGATTTCTTCTTGTTTGGTTAGGGTTCCACCTTAACCGAATCGGAGGAACCAGATGATTCCAACGGTTCCAACCAGAACTGTCGGAACCGGACCAGACTGGAATTTTACAATTCAAGGGAACCGTAAGGTTCCATGGTTCCAACGGCTACTAGCTGTTGGTTTTATTACTGTTATTGAGAGTAATTTAGACATTTTTAAAATATATATTAAAAAAATATTTGGCAAGAAGCCTATTTACGCATCACAAAATTAACAAAATAATCTAAAAATAAGGGTCATAATTTATTTGTTTGCACACCAACAATTCTTTCATTCTCAATTCTCCAATTGATTTAATTATGCAATTCTTCAATATTAACCAAAAAAAAGGCAAGCTCATTTGAGAACACCATGTCCAATGTCCTAACCCAAGAGAGCGGTCAAAATATCGGTACACAAAGAAAAAAAATTAAGTCTCGATCTTCTGATATTTTCAAAATTCATTTTCATTTAGTCAAGACTAACAATGAAGGTTTGAGAGCAATATACAACTATTGTGATGAATCTTACAAATTTAGTGGCAACCATGGCAATATGAACAAACACTTGGATAGACATCATGTCGCTGAAATCGAATTTGATACAACACAAACTCAAATAGACATATACACTTCATTTAGTAGAGGTATAAGTCATTTAGATTTATTTAAATGTTATGATGCTAAAAATAGATAAGAAATTACTTAATTTACTTACATGACACATTTTTCTTTAAGTTTTGGTAAAAAAAAAATGCTTTTATTAATTACTGTCGAAATGTTTTAAATCCTTTTACCTGTAAAATGCCTAGAAATATTATCAAATAGTAAATTTATTTTAAATGAATTATTTAAAAATATTAAATGTCGTCTTTCTATTTGTTCTGATATTTCGAGTGACCATTGGTAAACACATTCATATATGGGTGTGACTTGTCATTGGATTGATGCATTATGGAACATGCAAAAATGACTTACTACATTTAGAGTTTTTTTATGAGCACATAATATTTATAGAATGATTAAAGTAATTTTTGATTAATATGGTTTATTAGGTAATTTTTTGACAATTGATTTTGACAATGCATCTGCAAATACTGTATCAATTAGAGAATTAAAAGAAATATGACAACCAAATTTAGGGGGGTTTTTTCATGTTCGTTGCATATGTCATGTTATTAATTTATATGTTCAAGATGGTTTGACTGAATTAGAATATCACATTAATCTTATTAAGATTGCACTGTATTAAATTTGGTCATATTCTAATGTTATGAGAAAATAAATCAAGTTTTGTAAATTAAATGATGTTAAACTAATAAAATTTTCATGAGATATTCCAACTCGTTGGAATTCAATTTATTTTATTTTAACGCAAGTTTTTTGATAAAAACCTGCCTGGAACAAAGTCAAGCAAACCTCTTCACGTGTTCTAAGCCCCAAGAACCGCGAATCTTGATTTTGTAAGAACAAAATCCTTCCAAGATCAAGTCCAACCCTTAAGGAACATTGCCCTTAAAAACCTTTCTTTATTTCTTTGGAGAATCCTGAACAGCGATACAGCGCCACAACGCTTGCCACACGTTGATAAGCTTTTGTTCCGTAAAACCAAGGAAGAATCCACTCCCTCAAGATGACACAAGTCAATTTGTTTTGTAAGAAGATATATTATTGGTTAATTATCCATTACAATGGATAATGCCCATTTAAATAGGTGGCTAACCCTAATTCTACCAAAATATAATAAAACCCTAATAAAATACTTGAAAATTTCGTCCATGGGCTTTTTAATTTAATTAATGTTCAGCCCAACACTTAAACAACACATAAGTTAAAAAAATATAAAATATAAAAACTATAGGGATACATTGCATCCTCATTTAGACCATGAAGGAATCCGAACTGGACTTTGATGAAAACTTCAAAGTTGTAGAGCTAAGAGTTCTCTTTTCAATGCAACTTGAATCACCAAAATCGGACATCGGACGAGAAAGTTACGTCCAAAACTACGTAAATCTCGCCACTGCTAATGCACCATTCGGAAATAAAGCCCAAAATCAATCAAGACTGCCCATGCACGTCCAAGACCCATTCCAATATTGCTTTAGATATAATAAAGCCTTCACATAAAGTCTCATGCATGGACCAAACTCCAGAATCCAAGGAATCTTCCAAATCCACCAAAATGGCCCAAATACACCAATTTGACCAAGCCATGCAATCAGCCACAACTTCAAGTTAACTTGGCCCAACAAATATAGCTCAAACTGGATCACATCACTTTTGCTTACAAAAATGTATTATGTAGTTTTTTTTCCAATATGGTTAACATATAACACTTTGTCATAATCAATGAGATGTTTGTGGAATAATTTTAGATATTTTAAATTTTTTTAATGATGTGATAAATATTTTTAGTGGTGTTTATCATCCAACAATAAATTTATTTCATGTTGAATGTTTGAATATTATTGGTACCATACATGAGCATGCTGAAAGTTCAAATGTTAATGATCTTGTTTTATTTGAAGCTATTACTGTAATGAAGAGAAAATGATTGACTTATTTTAAAGATATTCAATTACTTTATTTTATTGCTACGATTTTTTATCCTAAAATTAAATTAGAAGGTTTGAATGGTGGCTTACAAACTTACTATGAATTTTTAGAAATAAATGATGAAATTAATGATAGAAAAATAATAGATGGAGTAAAAAGATGATTTAATAGAATTATTTAATGATTATATCTATAGATACAACTTGCAATTAGTATGACAATCTAGTAACCAACATGTACCGAATTCAAGACTTAGCATATGTTATTGTCGGTTACTAAAACGAAATAAAAAACAGAAGGAAACCACAACTAACAATCCGGAAAAAGATAATTATTTATCAATAAATTTCGAGTTTCCTACTGAAATTGTTGTAGGTAAAAAATTTCAAGTATTTGACCGGTGGAATCGACATCAAAATGTCTATCATGTTTTATCGATTATTGTTCATGTTTTCCACCGTTGTGGTTGGACAATCCTTTAGCTTTGGAGGTGATATTTTGGAAGCGAGACGGTTTTCATTATATCCAAACACTTTGGAAGCAACGAAATATGTCGATGATTAGACCTGAGCCGATTTAAGATAATAAGAAGTTACCTATATGATTTTGAAATTTTTTTGACAATGCATCTGTAAGCGGAACAAGAGTTAAAGGATTAACAGCATGAACATATAATGATGATGAGTAAATAATTGTAATGATGTTAACTATCTAAAAAATATAATAAAACTACATGAGGTTTGATTCCTCGCATCCCAAGAGGACACGTAAGCATAGACCCGGCAACGGTTCCGGTTCGGAACTGAAATCGAACAGGAACCATAATTTTTCGGTTCGGTTAGGGTTCACCCGTGACCGAACCGAATTGGATCGCCGGAACCGGACGGTTCGATTCCAGCGGTGGTTCTACGGTTCCAACCGAAATCAAATGGTTCTGAATGGAACCGTAGCCCAACGACTACTAGCCGTTGGGCTTCTAACGACTATTAGTTGGTTAGCTGGCAGGGAGCAACGACTCCCTGCCATAAAAAAAATAAAAATATTAATAAATATTAATTATAATTACTAAATTACCCTTAATAATATTAATAAAATGACTAGTTTATGGCGATTTTAGGTATCACAAAAATATTCCAGAAATGTATAAATATGGGTCATTTTTCATTTTTTTCAACACACCAATTCTCAATTCTTTCAATTTCTACAATTCTCTCATTCTCAATTCTCTTATTTACAATTTCTCATTCTCAATTCTCTCATCCTTTAATATTTCTTTAACAAAAAATGACAAGCTCATCTGAGAACACCATGTCCAATGTGCCAACTCAAGAAAGCGACCCTAGTATCGGTACAGTGAGAAGAGAAGTTAAGTCTCGTTCCTCCGATATTTTCAAAATTCATTTTCATTTAGTCGATACTGAAAATGAAGGTCCAATAGCAATATGCAACTATTGTGGGGTTTCTTACAAATTTACTGGTGGCTATGACAATATGAACAAACACTTGGATAGACATCATGTCGTTGAAATTGGACTTGATACAACACAAACTCAAATGGTCAGGTACGCATCATTTAGTCGAGGTACGAGTTCTTTATATTTATTTAAATATTATGATGCTAAAAACAGAAAAGAATTTATAAAATTTACTTGTATGACACATCTTTCTTTATATTTAGGTGAAAAACATTGCTTTTACTAATTACGTTCAGAATGCTTTAAATCATGTTGCATGTAGAATTACTAGAAATACAATAAAACGTCAAAATTTTAAATTATACAAAGATTATAAAATTATTTTAAATGAAATATTTAAATATATTAAAGATCGTCTTTCTATTTGTTATGATATTTGGAGTGACCATTGACAAACACACTCATATATGAGTGTGAATTGTCATTGGATTTACGCATCATGGAACATGCAAAAATCACTTATTGCATTTAGAGTTTTTGATGAGCAATATACTGCACAAAATATTTATAAAATGATGAAAGTAATTTTTGATGAATTTGGTTTATTAGGTAAAATTTTAACAATTGGTTTTGACAATACATCTGCAAATACTGCATCAATTAGAGATTTGAAAGAAACATGCGAACCAAATTTGAGGGGTCGATATTTTCATATTCGTTGCACATGCAATGTCCTTAATTTATGTGTTCAAGATGGTCTGACTTGTTTAGCACCTTTCATTGATCCTATTAAAATCGCACTTAATTCTATTTGGTCATATTCTCAAATTATGAGAGAATGAGCCAAATTTTATAAATTAGATAGTATTAAAGCGATAAAATTTTCACGAGATGTTCCAACACGTTTGAATTCAATTTATTTTCTTTTATGTCAAGCTTTCCAATACAAAGATGCATTATGTAGTTTTTTTCTCAACATGTTCAACATATCACACTTTTTCCTAATTAATGGGATATTTGTGAAAATAATTAAAAATTTTAAAAGTTTTTAATGATGCTACAAATATTTTTAGCGATATTTATTATCCTACAACATATTTATTTCTTGTTGAAAGTTTGAATATTATTGGTACTCTAGCTGAGCATGCTGAAAGTTCCGATCTTAATGATGTTGTTTTAATTGAAGTTATTTATTTTATGAAACAAAATGATTGAATTATCTTAAAGACATTCCATTACTTTATCTTATTGCCACAGTTTTTTATCCTAGGTTTAAATTAAAAGGTTTGAATAATATCTTACAAACTTATTATGAATATTTAGAAATAGCTGATGAAATTAATATTACAAGAATAATAGATAGAATACAAATTGATTTAATAAATTTATTTAATGATTATATTAGTAGATATAATTTGCAATCAGTAGGACAATCTAGTAGTAGCGAACTGATAATACATTCAAGATTTAGCGTAGGTGATCGTTGGTTACTACAACGAAATAAAAAACATAGAGATAACATGACTAATAACCCAGAATTAGATAATTATTTATCTATATTTTGAGTTTCCTACTGAAAATTTAGTGAGTACAATTTTTCAAATACTTGACTAGTGGAACTCACATCAAAATGTAATTCATATATTATCAATTATTGCTAAAAAGGTTATGGTAGCAGCTATTTCCACCGTTGCGGTTAAGCAAGCTTTCAACTTATGAAGCAATTTATTGGAAGCGAGCCGGTATTCATTACATTCAAGCACTTTAGAAGCAACAACATGTGTGGATGATTGGACTCGAGCTGATCTGAGGCAACAAAAAGATACCCCCAATGACTTTGAAGACTTGTTCGACAATGCATCTACAAGTTCAAGCGGAACATGAGCTGAAGGATCAACAAACACTAATAATGATGATGATTGATAAGTAAATAATTATAAATTGTAATGGGGAACTATCTTTAAAATGTAATGGAACTACGTGAGCTTTGATTTCTCTCACCCCTGGAGGATACGTAGGCAACTTAAGTTCTTAAAAATTTAAGTTCAAGCTCTTTAATTTTATTTTTAATTTAATGTAATCTAAATTCAAATTCATAATTTTTTAATCTCATTTATTTTTTATAAAATCATTATTAATTTTTTTTTTAAAAAAACGAATGGAATCGGAAGCTGAACCGAACGGTTCAGTTTCGGTTCCACACTTGTGGAACCGAGAACCGGACTGGTGGCCACCTCTACGTATGCAGCTTAAGTTTTTATAAATTTAAGTTCAAACTATTTTATTTTTAATTTACGTTTTTAATTTAATTTAATAAAATTTAAATTAATAATTTTTTCATTATTTGTAATTGGTAATATTAATAATATCTCATTTCTACTTCTTTTGTAAAAAAAAATAAAATTAATTTTCAATTTTTAAAATTAATTTTAAAAAATATCTGGAACCATCCGGTCCAATTCCTATTCCCGATCTCACAATCTTATGGAATGGGAACCGATCCGAAATGATTAGGTTTGGTTCCGGTTTCACAAGTGTGAAATCGAGTACCGAACCGAAATCAAACCGAACCGGTGACTGGATCTACGTGCTTGAAGACTTCAAAATCTATTTTCTTTCTCTTCCAAATACGAATTTGATATATGGCATTGAAAACCACTTAAGAGAAAAATTGAGGCTACAAGTGTTATTTAATATAGGTCCCAATGAGTGTGGTTTGGTGGCAAATGATTTAAGATTTGGTTGTCAATTCCTGAGTTCGAGTCCATATATGTACTTTTTGTAAGAGTTTGGGGCAAGTGAGAGTCTTACCTCTCTGCTTAAGCACAAATCAGATGTGAATCGACTGTACACCTGTTTCATTCTCATCGTTAGCTCATAATTAAAATTAATATCACAAAATACCATTTGTTACTGTAAAATAAATTATTTTAAAACTGAGATAACATGTTTGATAATAACTTTTACTACTAGCAATATCATTTCTCCATTCACTTTAACATGGGACTATAATATTAAAGTGCCTAACATTTTTAATTGAATTTAATAGTTATTTTTCACTACTGTTTATTTTTGACCGTACCACCTTATAAAAAAAAATTATTTGATTTAGTTGGGTTTTTTTGACCGGTAATTTCGTCGCCAAAGTTAGGTAATTGCCTGAAATTGAAATTCCGGTAAATACGACAGTTACCGGTGAACAATTTTTTTTTAAAAAAAATTTTATTTTATTTTTTTCGAACATCGCAATCACAGTGCAATAAACAAATACTTGCATAGACAAAACAGATATTAGGAAAAAAAAAATTGTTTAGACATAGAAGCACATTCACTTCTTGTCCGATTCTTCCATAAAACATATCAAAGACCGAACAAAAACCCTAGGTTTCTCCAAATTATCAAATTCAATCAAAGCGGAGCCTTTTTTTTTTCTTGCCTTTCAATGGCTTGTACGTCTGCCACGTGGTCTCCGAGCTGTCTGCAGCTCCGATTAGCTCTCAATTGTGGGAATTGTAAGAACAACAATTCCCCTTCAGTTCTTGTACGGTCTCGTTTCAATAAGCTGAACCACCCGGTTCGCCTTCGGTCTGTTGGTCTGAGTGGAGAACGGCGTCGTAATTGGAGTTTATTGATCCGGTCTGAATCTAATGCCGAGAGTTTTTCCGGGTGGACCGGTTCGGATAATGATGGTCAACAATCTATTGAATCGCAGAAGAAAGAGGGGTTTGGAGGTTTAAAAAAGATAATCTTACATTTTTTTTTTTTTTCCAGATTTGGTTGCTGAAAATGTTGAGAAAAAATAAATGTAAAAATGAAAAATTGGGTTTATATAGACCATTTTAGACATAATTGATTAATAATAAAATGTGAAATGCAGCTTAAATAGGTAAAATTTTAGTGCTTTTTGAAAGTTAAATTATGCCTTTGTAGTTGCACATATATGAATGAGAAAATGTCTTTAAGGAAAATCAAATGATCTACTTTGCCATTCTTGTTGGGATTGACTTAGTCGAGGGCGCAGTTGAATTTTGAAATGCTTCTTGTATTGGTTAGTTAATTTAAATATGTACATATGGGAAGCTCAGGAAGAATTAGTGTAGATAAATTTGGTTTTTTTATCCATTGAGATGATTTGGGGGCTTATAGGTTGCTTTTTGTATGGACTAATAACTCATAAGGTAGTTTGCTTTCAGGGATTATGGGAGTTGGAGTTGCGGGAGTGGTTTTGTTTGCAGGGCTTGCTTTTGCTGCATTGTCTATAAGCAAGCGGAGCACTTCCAGTAAGTGGTTTTGTATTTTTTTGAGTTCCCTAGAATGAATTTCAGTAAGTGAGTGATTAATCTACATTATTGTGTATTGATACATGTGATTTTTTTATATTGTTGAACAAAAGAACAATTGGAATCGTTGACAACTGCACAAGAAGCTGTATTGGTCTCTGATCACAAGGGTGATAAATTTGAAGAAGATGGTGATGCAGGCAACAATGTGAAGCAAGATGATAGCAGCCTGGAAAGCAAGACAGGTACAGATAATGCTCTTTCCTCTTCTTCAGAAGTTATTGAAGTTCGCAGTGAAAATAAAATTGATGCTGAAAATGAAACCCCATCTACGGTCGATGTCAATCATGCCTCCAGTGGTGTCAATTCCATAGATGATGTTTCCAAACAAGATGATTTGCCACATGAATCAGCGTCTGATGATACGTCAGTTGCTCCTGACGAAACTCTAAGTCCACCAAAATTACCAGAACCTGAGTTTGTCGGAGGAACTGAAAATGCATCTACCCATAAAGATTCAGATAGCAGCCTTGATGCAAATTTACCTGAATCAATTTCTGAGACCACCAAAGAAAATCCTGTAGATGTTGAAGTTGAACCAAGCAGTTTGTCTAATCCAACAGATTCTTCTTCTATTTCCAGTAACCCAGCACCCATTGAACCTGTGGCTGTAGTTATATCAGTCAGTCCAGACAATATTGTAGAACCTCAAATTCTGCCCAAAGACAATATGGAGACTGTTGCCTCACCATCAACCAAAGAAAATGTTGAACATGGTGAAAAGCTACTGGCCTCAGGTGAAGACAGTAGTTCATCTCTGGAAGTGCATAACTTCAATCAAAATGAGTCTTCTGGAAAATCTGTGTCAGCACCAAAAGTTCCGTTTTCAAATGAAAAAGAGACCTATGAACATAATGAAACTAATAGCAGCACATTTTCTGAATTACCAACTACTGGGAGTTCATTAGCCCCTGCTGGTATACCTGCTCCATCTGTAGTTTCTGCAGATCTACAGGTGCTCCCAGGAAAGGTTCTGGTTCCTGCAGTTGTTGATCAAGTTCAGGGGCAGGCACTTTCGGCTCTTCAAGTTTTGAAGGTGCTTCTTTTCTCAGTTTGTGTTTAGGTTTAGTATCACATTTCTAACTAATTGCATTGACATTATTTATGTTACCCAATAGTATAATTGTGAATCTGTGGTTCAAATTCTCACTTTTGATTCTTGCAATCTGTAATTCAGGTTATTGAGGCTGATGTTGAACCTGGTGATCTATGTAAACGTCGTGAGTATGCTCGCTGGTTGGTCTCTGCTAGCAGTACTCTCTCAAGGTATGCATGTATACTATGTTTGGACTTGGATGTGATCTCAGGAATTAAGCTTCCAACCTGCAAATATTAAATGCATATCAGAAGTTGCCATCTGAGCAGCATTACTAAATGAAAATCAGAAGTTCAGTAACCCTGTGATCTGAAGGTCTTTTGGTTGATTGCAGGAATACAATGTCAAAAGTGTATCCTGCAATGTACATAGAGAATGTCACAGAACTTGCATTTGATGACATCACTCCTGAAGACCCTGATTTTTCATCCATTCAAGGCAAGTGTTGATTTTTAGACATTGGTCCATAACTAAGTTAAGAAGGTTTTCTGTTACTGTATGGGCCTTTGTTGTTGCATTGTAATAAATTGAGTTTATATTTCAGGCTTGGCAGAAGCGGGACTTATCTCAAGCAAGCTTTCACATCGTGATTTGCTTAATGAAGAACCAGGCCCATTGTTCTTCTCTCCTGAAAGGTGATTTGACATGTTGAATTTCAATATAGTATGTTTTGGGTAGATTCTTGGATTTATTAAATACAGATATTCCTCTCGCTGCTCTTAGCCAATGGCAGAAATGATTTTAGATGGCTGGTATTGCTTCCCTTTATAATAGGCTATTGCAATAGTTTTTTGTAGTTCCTGTTAACCAGTTACTATTTGAAATACTAATAAATTTCTCAAATGTTTCTTTTTTCTTGTTTCCATGTGTCTGGAGCTGTTGATACTTTTTTCATACTGTATATGAGGCTTGTATAATTTATTTATTTTCTTTTTTCATCTTTTAACTGGCACTGAGACATGATACCTACAGATGTCACTTTTACCACTGGTGATGAAAGCTCCACAAGCAAAGCTATGGAGGTTGGGGTTTAAAATACCCGTTAATTCCAATTCCATAACTTTGCAATATGATATGGTCAAACAAATATAAAATATTGAATGAATAAATCTTGTATATTATCTTTTTAACATTGTGACATAGATGTACAGATTGCATCTGCTTGGTGTTTCCCATATTGGATCAATTTATGTTACACGTGGTATGATGATTTGCTCCTCTAAGTTATCTACCTTTTGTGCTGCAGACCTCTATCACGTCAGGATCTTGTAAGTTGGAAGATGGCACTCGAGAAAAGACAACTTCCAGAAGCTAACAGAAAGGTCATTTATAATTGAAGCTTGGTTTATGTTCAACTTTGAGAACCGATTTTGCTCATTATCGTGAATTTACTGATAATATTTGCACTTATTTAACCTTATTGTGATGTCCAGATCCTGTTCCAACTTTCTGGTTTTATTGACGTTGATAAGATAAACCCAGAAGCATGGCCTGCCCTTGTAGCTGATCTGTCTGCTGGAGAACAGGGAATAATAGCGCTTGCTTTTGGTGAGTCATGTTCACCAACAATTTCTTGATTGATATTTTATTTGGAATGCGATTATTAATATTCCCATCTCCTGTCATACTTTTTTAAAAAAAGGTTGCACGAGACTGTTCCAGCCAGATAAACCTGTCACAAAAGCCCAAGCTGCTGTTGCGCTTGCAATTGGCGAGGCTTCTGATGCAGTTAACGAGGAGCTTGAACGTATTGAAGCAGAATCTGCAGCAGAGAATGCCGTTTCTGAGCATAATGCTTTGGTGGCTGAAGTTGAGAAGGATGTAAACGAAAATTTTGAGAAGGAGCTTTCCATGGAAAGGGAAAAAATTGATGCTGTGGAGAAAATGGCTGAAGAGGCAAGGCGGGAATTGGAGAGGTTGAGAGCTGAGAGAGAAGGGGATAAAATTGCATTGGTGAAGGAGCGTGCTGCTATTGAATCAGAAATGGAAATTCTTTCAAAGTTAAAGCGTGAGGTGGAGCAGCAGTTGGAGAGCCTTATGAGTAACAAAGTAGAGATATCATACGAAAAGGAAAGGATTAATAAACTTAGAAAAGAAGCCGAGAATGAAAACCAGGAGATTTCCAGGTTACAATATGAACTAGAGGTTGAGCGGAAAGCCTTGTCTATGGCTAGGTAAGGAAGTAAATGATTTTAATAATTGCAGCAACCACCATAAACAATTAGCATTAGACATGGATACTATAATGGAAAGGGAGATCTAAATTGATTTGTTAACCCTCTTTTTCCCTTGATGTAGGGTTTGGGCAGAGGATGAGGCTAAACGGGCTAGAGAACAAGCAAAAGCCCTGGAGGAGGCAAGAGATTGCTGGGAGAGAAAAGGGATTAAAGTAGTAGTTGACAATGAGCTTCGTGAAGAGAGCGATGCTGCAGTTACATGGGTTAATGCCAGTAAGCAATTCTCCGTTGATGGAGCAGTTAGCCGGGCACAGAGCCTCTTGGAGAAGCTCAAGACAATGGCAAATGATGTGAATGGGAAATCTAAAGAAATAATCAATAAGATCATCCAGAAGATACTACTATTCATTTCAAACCTGAAAGAATGGGCTTCCAAGGCTGTTACGAGGGCTGAAGAACTGAAACATGTCACCATCTCGAAAGCAAAGGTATCTGTACAAGAGTTGCAGCAAACTACAGCAGAGCTCAGTTCAAACCTCACAGAGGGTGCAAAGCGAGTGGCGGGAGACTGTAGAGAAGGGGTTGAGAAGATCACTCACAGATTCAAAACATGACTCTGAATCTGATACGGAATTCTTCCTCCAGTTTGTTTCTTCTGAACCAATAATTATTTTTGCCCGCCATTGCTGCTGAGAATAATGGGTGATGAAGCGCCTGTCATCATGCCTTTCATAAATTTTGCCCGCTGTTGTAGTTGTAGTTTCTGGGCATGGGCGCTAACTACACTTTTATATAAAGAGGATAAATTTTTGTTTTATGTTTCAAGAAACCACTGTCTGGAAGGGTAACCTGTTTCAGCATGTGTTTGCATTCGATCTCATAGACCCAGTCACGGTTCCGGTTCGGAACCGGAACCATATTCCGGTTCAGGAAACGGTTCCGTACGGTTCGGTTAGATTCCCACCCTAGCCGAACCGTTGGAACCGGACGGTTCCAATATAATATAAATATTTTTTTTTAATTTCAAGCTATTTATTTTATTTTTTATTTAAGTTTTTAATTTAATATAATAAAATTCAAATAAATAAATTTTTTATTATATTTTTTTGATAATAATATCCCATTATAAATTTTTTTAATAATTATTTTCCATTTTTAAAATTTTTTTTAAAAAAAATTATATAAAAGGGAACCAAAATCGAACCGGAATTATCCGGTTCGATTCCGGTTCCACTAGTGTGGGAATATTAAAATTTTATCAAAAATATTTCCCTCTTTTAAACTCAAATATTTTTTGGGAATTTATCATTTTCTCTCTAATTGTTTTCAATATACATCACTGACACCTATCATCCTAATATTTTTATAATATCCCATTATCCTCTTGACCTAAAAGTTAAGACTCTTTTACAAATTTATCATTAGATACAACTTATATTGACATTGATAATTTAGTACGCAAACTCAAAACAACTTTTGAGAAATTGCCACATTCTCCCTCACTATTTCAATATATACCATTTATCCTCGTAATGTTTCTATAATACACCATTACCCTCTTGACCATTTATTCTCTTCATATTTTAAAATTAAGCAAAATTCTCTTTATAGGGGTTTTTCTTCTTCCATGTTTTAAAAAACTTTTGGAAAATTGCCACTTTCTCACTGTATTCAATATATACAACTTATCCTCCTAATGTTTCTATCATACCCTATTACTCTCTTGACCACTTATTCTCTTTATATTTTAAAATTAAGCAAAATTCCCTTTATAGGAAGGGATTTCCTTCATGTTTTAATTTCTATCAAAAATATTTCTCTCATTTAGTCCGCAAACTCAAAAAACTTTTGGGGAATTACCACTTTTTCTCTCTCATTATTTTCAATATATACCTCATATCCCTAGAGTTGAGAAATGGACAAGATTTTAAGAAGTCAAATTATATTTTAAATGTATTTTTTATATTTAAGATTGAACTTGAAAAAACATAATAAGAATATCAATCCAAAATTTACGAAACTCGATTTTTTCAATATTTTGAAAATATTAACAAACAACACTTGAATTTATAGATGTGTATTTCCAAGTCCGGCTCATTTGCCAATCATATTTATTTGTTTCATATAGTAGTATTTAAGCATAAAATTATAAAAGAACTTTACTTTTTTTAGGTGAGAGAGATAACAGGATATTTCAAAAATATTTAGGTATGTAAGTGGTAAATAGTGAAACAATAGGGTTAGGAAGGAAATGATAATTACCCAATTTTTTTTTTTTTTGTTGAATGATTACAATCTACATATATTACAATATGCTGTAAACTGAGATTCTAGAAACATACAAGTTATGACACTGACCAGAAATCAACAGAGAAAATCTTCCTCCAGACCCTCCCTAGCCTATAGAAGAAGATTTTGAGTCTCCATTGCTTTTGTGGGGACTTGAACCCATGTCACTCACTTGGTGAGAGGCATGAGTTACCAATGGGATACACACCCATTGGCATTACCCAAATTTTTTTTCATTCGAAAAAATCGGTAATATATAGAAAAATAAAAAAGGTAAAAAGAAAATAATTTTTTTAAACACACATAATTATATAAATTGTTGTACAAAATGTAGAAACATCATTTTTTTTAGTGTAATTAGAGTACAGCTTTTCCAAAAGAACTTTTTTAGAATATTATTTTACTTCACAATTCAATTTCTTTCTTTTGACAGTCAAACTAGAATGTTCTCACTTTAAAACCCCCAATAATAAGCCATGTTTTAAAAACTGAATCGAACGGTTCAACTAATCGAATCAGGAATCAGTCGTAAGTCTGATCCGATCAACCATTAAAAAATCGACCTCTAAAAAATCGATAAAAATTAGGGGTGGATAAATTTCCCGTATCCATCGGGAATTCTCGAACCTGTCCCGAAATTTTCGAGACGGGATGAATACAATTACATGTTTCTGAATCGATCGGACACAAATTGAATGTACCAATCGGGTACTGCAGGGTATTCGGGTCGGGTACAAAAAATCTCGAACTTGATAATATACTACCACAATGCTTGTAAAAGTTAATGAGTACCCATTGGGAATTGGGTACTCATTCCTTACAAAAGTTGATAATTTTGAATGAGTACTCATTCAAGTTCTTACCTCCCGAACGGGTACCCGACTCCTGACCCGTCCTAAACTGTTCGGGATGGCTGAGAGTCGGGTATTGGTTCGAGAACTGTTGGGAACAAAATCTCATTACCCGAATTTTCCAACTCTCGATCGAGAATTCCCAAACCCAAAAATGCTCACTCCTAGTAAAAACGAAAAACCGAACAGAAACGGTTCAATTTTTTTAAAGGAAAAAATTAAACCAAAATTTAAAATAAAATTTTTTTTATAATTTTTAATTAAATAAAACTATTTATGACAACAACCAGTTATGTCGGTTTTTTCGAAACGATTCAATCGATTGAACCAATAAACCCATTATTTTTTTTAAAATTATCGGTTAGATCACCTGTTCGATTAGGAAAACAATGATAATAGAATCTACTCGAAGAAGCTTTTACCAAGTTTCCAAGTTGTTAAACAAACCAAATATCTTAGGTGGTTATACTACCGCAAGAGCACTTACTAAGTGCTATCACACAAGTGAATGGCTAACCAAGTTCAAGCATATGATTGTAGGGATGACAATGGAAATGAGATTCAAATCTTCGTATTCCTTGTCCCCTCATAATTATTTGAAGAGAGGAGATGAGAATCCCCAAATAATAAAATGGGATTCTTAAGAGGTCCTGAACCCTGAATAATTTCTTAAAATAAATTTAAGTCATTGAAAATCATATTAGTTGAACTATTATTTTATCTAAAAATCAATTATATATATTCAAAAAATTGATAATATTTATTACACAAATCACAATTTATATAGAAGATTGAAATTAATATTTTATATATTTTTTTTGATTTGTAACTTAAAAAAATGATGAATCCTTTTAATGATTATATATATATATATATATTATTTCATTTAAACTCTTATATTATTTATAATTTATACATTTTTATAAATATTAAGATTTTTTTCATCTATATAAAATTATAAATTTAAATTTAACATATTTTAAAAAAAATAAATAAAAACTTAAATAGGTAATGAAAAGGGATAAGATTTTACCCAATCCCTAACTATTTCTCAAATAAAGAATGAATATTAAATTTTCCTAATCCCTCTCCCCACGTTAATTTTTTTTAATTTTTCATCCATGATCCTCCCTTAATTGGAGAGGGTCCATGAGAGCCCGTCCACGAGGGATTTTTGCCATCCCAAGGTGATTGTTTCAAGGTTGTGGAATAAGCATCAACTAACAAAAAACAAGTCAAATTTTCATTCCACAGAAAGGAAAAAATCAGAAGGATTCAACCTATAAAACATCATTGCTTCCAAGTTGTCATCCTTAATTCAAAACAAACCAAGTCTTTTAACATTAAAAAACAAAACGTCTTTTAAACTTTTCTAACAACTGTGCTAGCTTAATAATCAAAGTTCAGGTGATCAAAACTTCTTAGTTACGCATCACTTCTTTTTCTCTCCACCTCCAGTGGCCCTGCAAGCAAAGATCAACAAAGAAGAAAGTTAAAAAAAATGGAAGCAATATTTACTAGGCAGATAAAGATAATGAGATATCATATCACTAAAAAATTAGCAAGGAGCAAATATAAAAGGTTACCTCATCTTGCGAAGGACACTAGACATCTCCTCACGCTTCTTTTTTGCTCTCTTGTGAGTTCCGAGCTTTCTTTTGGCAACTTTCAATGCCCTCTTGTCCTTACCGACTTTCAGAAGCTCAGTGATCCTCTTCTCATAAGGTGCAAAGCCAGCAACTTCCCTGATTACATTCCTCACAAAGAGGACCCTTTTGCTTGTTTTCTGAGTGACAACAAGAGAGAGAGACCACATCATATTTAGTCATTTTCTTGCACCAAAAATAATTTATAATTATAAATTAAATGGTAAAATAAAATGGAGATTGACACTGCAAAGAGTAATCCATTCCTCATAAATGCACAAAAACAATCAATGTGAGCCAGTGCAGTTGATAGCTGTTGTCAGCCAACAGCCGACCACAAATGCAATGTCTCGTTTTTTCGAAAAAAATTAATGTGTGTGATTCCAACCAAAAATAGGACACATCCCAAACACTCATGATGGACACAAGAACTCATGCCTACAAAATACTCTAGTTGCAAAACAAGATGCAAAAAATAACTTGTTCTCAATTCTAATTTGTTGGTACAATATCAACTTACCCCTTTGCGATCTGATGGGCGTGGAGGAAGTTCCTTCTTGGTCACAACATGACCCTTGTTTAATCCGACAAAGAGCCCTGTATTTGGCTGTTTAGGAGCCATCACCTGCTTCAATAATTCTAATACAGCATACATCAATTTTAATGACACAACCAAACAACAAAAACACAATAGTAAAGCAAAAGCATACAGTATTTCTAATTCTTTTAGCAACATCTTCACTCTATTAAGATGAGTGTTGATATGAGGGTGTCCTCACTAGAGATTTACACCACATAGTAAAGCAAAAGGCCAAAAACACAATATTCAAAACCCATGAAATCTTTAAACGATACAAGAAAAATAGAGAGCTAGAATATTCCCATGCTCATTGAACTCTATGGTAAGCTAATAATAACAGAATAGAAAATATTTATACTATTGCAAAATCTCTGCCTTTCGGCATCAGAACAACTCACGAGCAAATGAACACACAAAATCAAAGTGCATAATGGAGATAAATTGCTATATCATCTTTAAAAAAACACCAAATAAAAATTAGTTATGCTAAATTGAAACGATGATGAAACCTCATACGCAATAACATAATCATGAACCATTGTTAGAAAAAATCTAGCGCATAATGAAGGGAATTAAAAGTTAAAATCTTGAATCATTCATCTTCCCAAGGCAAGAAAACAAAACAAAACTTTACATAAATATCTTAAATCTATTACTTTCTTAGCTTCAATATTTTCTCGGTAGCCAAACAGAGCAAGTATGATAATAAATAGCGATCAAGAGATAAAGGTAGAGGAATTACCTCAGGCGAAACTGAGCTGCGGAGATCTGAGACGAGTTGGTGGAAAATTTAGGGTTTTGGATTTGTCGCTCGTTTTATAATGAACCAGAGATTGCGAAATGTGAGAATGGTGAGGGTACTTTTGTAAGGTTTGAAACGCACCGTTTGCTATGCGTCAAATTGGGCTGAAATGGGTAATGGCTGGCCCAAATGGTTTGCTGGGTAATGAGATTAGACCCAATTAGGCAATTAGGCAAGGTTGTGTTATTATTTTTATTTTCAATTTTAATATAACGTTTAGAGGATAATGTATTTTTAAAAAAAAATTTATGGAAAGATATAAGTCTTTTCTTTAAATACTGTACTTTCACTCCAGCGAAAATCAAATTAAATGTATTCCTTAAGATATGGATATGTGACCAGAATCTAATTTTGAGGTATGTATAACACTGTATTATAGTAATATTTGCCTCCCCTATGTATTGTAAGAGTTGCAAGGAAAATTCTCTTTATGATATAACAAAACTTTAGAGATATAATACAACACTTTATTGAATCTCTATTTGAGAACTTATAAGAGAAAAATATTATATTATTATGAATAAATCGTGTCCAATTTATAGACAATCAAAGATTACCTTCAAAAGACATGACTTTTTAATTAGCAAGTATTTTGACACCGTCCCCAATGGGTGTGACTTGGTGGTGTAGGGCTCAGGATCTCACCTTGAGGTACCGGGTTCGAATATTCATGTAACCATAAATATTCATATGCAATAACATGTATAATAAACATGCATTATGGATACATTCATAACGAAATGGTCATCCTTTAGTAGTACGTCACATTATATCCCGAGTGCGAATCAAATTACAGTCTATTCGGAATTGGCTACGAAACTTACGTCCGAGTTTCCATCCCATATACTACATGGTCATGTGGCCAGATATAAGGTCAGGCCGAATATGACTTGCAGATCAGAACATGTGGAATACAGAATCATGCATAAAATAACACTAAACAAAGGAAAGCAGTAACATGCATACTAATATTTACAAGATAAATAAACTAGATCCGAATGACATAGTCATATAAGATCGAATTAAATAAACAAGCATTACATAAAGCAATAGACAAGGCATGATATGCTTATGGGCGGCCATAGGTGTGTGCATGTCCGGTCGGATGTGATGTATGTCCGGCCTGAGATACTGTGTCAAACATAATCTCAAATACGCAGATATATTAAAGATAATGCCCTCAGGTCGTACATTTGAGTCTGTAGTGGCACTTAATATCCTCTAGAGTGTTGGGTCGCTGCTGGATTCACACCAGAAAGTATGGAACTCAAAGGGAAGGTATGTGTTTTTCTCTCTTACAAGGTTACTATTTTTAGTGTTTTTTTAAGGTTGCCCTATTTTGCCAGCCTAAAAAAACTAGCTTCTCTATCATCTCTCATTGTGAAGGGGAATCCCTCTAATTATAACTAAAGAAGAGGACTGAGAATGGAATGAGGGGACAAAATCCCCTCAACTTCTCCGGTGATGGCTAATTTACTGGGTCAATTACAGCCTGATACATGTCCGGTCGGATGTACATTTTGGGGATGTACTTCTGGCCGGACGTAATCAAACATGTGATTCTTGCTGTTTGAATTTTACACGAGTGTTGACAACTTGAAACATGTCCGACCGGATATTCGATTTGAATTATATGTTCGGTCGGACGTAATCACGTCATTTAACTTCAGTAGCTGATAATTTACTTGTTCACAAATAGTTGTATCATGTCCGGCCGAAGGTATTGGCTAGAGAAAAGGTAGGTCGGACATAGGTGATGTCCATCCCCAGAATTCATTTTCTTCCTAACGTTCATCCTTATAGTTTCTCAATTTCCAGATGGTGTCCCCATAAGAGACTCATCATCAGACTCTGCGTAAAAATGAAGTATCTACATTCAGTTATTGCCTTACGCTGATATATCAGGGAATAAAATTTAAACTAGTAAATACCAGTAAAATGACCAAATTTTGTATATTTTGGTGGTACAAGACATGACTATTGGTGACTAAAAGTCATAGGCAATCAAAGATTGCCTATAAATATAATATGAATTCTTTATAATCATATAACATTTTTTCTCTTATAAGTTCTCAAGTAGAGATTTAACAAAATATTGTGTTGTATCTTTAAAGTTTTATTGTATCATAGAATGAATTTGCTTTTAACCCTTATAACATATAGTTGGGGCAAATATTTCTCTAAGACAGTATTATGTTGGCAAAAACACACAGTATCAGTACGAAAATGATTTAATAATAGTGAAACATATATTATAATTATAGCACATCAATAACAAATATTACAATGGTTATTGAAACAGAAAAGAATAAAAAACTGGAAAGAAAAAAATATTGAGGCCTGTCAAAGACAGTGTCCATAAAATAGATTCGCCTCATACCAATTGGTGTTTAAGATATGTAGTGCGCATGTTTCCCAGGATACAACAGGATCGAATTGTACGTGCCAAATTTGGTCCAGGGGCAATTTCGTCATTTTGCTTCAGGCCCAACACTGAACGCACCCCAGACTCTCCAACATAAGACCCAGGCCCAAGCTTCTACCTCAAAAGGAAGTCCCAAGGATTGAAGTATATAGAGGCCCAGAGATTCACAAGCCCAGGCCCAGTGAAATACCACGTGCCCAAACCATAATCAGAGCTCACCCCACGCCAGTCCACATAACGCTCAGACTCATAAACATCATTCATAACCCATCCGTTCCAGCCTACAACGGGCAAAACGTAGTAATTGCACCTCATGAAGTCGACCGTTATCATGATCCAACAAACGAGCAATCAAAAGGAAATAAAGGCACACGATTACTGGAACATGTATATATAGGAAACATGGCTCCATGAGGAATGGGGACATTCAAGCTCTCATACTCATAGCCTAAGAATACTTTCTCCATAGCACTCAGCACCTCCCACCTACCGCCCTCACGGCAACCCTCGGGGATCAAGGTAACATCTGACCTTTGTCTCTTCTCCTACAACTTTTGCACCTCATTACCATCACTGACTTGGGCGTCGGAGTGCCTACGGCATCCACCACACCGGTGGGTAGACCCTCCTCGCTCATCCTACCCTTTTTGTTTTGCAGGATCGCCAGTGCCCCCTCACAAAATCTCGATTGTAGACGTCGGGCGAAAATCAGCGTCTACAGTTTGGCGCCCACCTTGGGGCCCTGGCGATTCATAGCATGCAAAGATCTCTCCATCTACGATCCTTCCAAACACCCCTACTCGTATGGCGTCACACAATGAGCAAATACCATATCTCATGGTTACTTAATTAGCCATCCTCCAAGAACAATTACATACATTAGGATTGTCATCTGGCCCATTTGT
>SKCR01026302.1:0-129092 GCA_019454045.1 Zanthoxylum bungeanum
CCACCTAACCGGATCTAGGAATTGGATGGGATCCAATTGATCTTTGAGATCTACCTAGTTAAATAGCATACAATTTGTTGGCCAAAGTCAAGATTGTGTGTTATTTAACGGGATCCTGGCCCACTAGGAAATAGGATTTCCCGAGTTCTCAACAGAGGGTTAGAGACTTTATGAAATAGTGGGAGGCTAGTATTGAATTTGCAATTTCAGTTCAGATACTTAGCCTTACGCGTCTTTCAAAATTATTTCGTTTATTAATTAAAATTAGTTGGACTAATCATTGTTATTTTTTTGTAACAGTTTGACTGTACCCATTTTATCGTTAACTAGATAGTTGGACTATCGTAGTTGAGATGGCAAGCAAGGTAAATGTCCGAGACATCATCATGGGTGACAATGTCTTAAAGGGCACAAACTTCGCTGATTGGGAAATGAACCTGAGAATAGTCCTTGGGGCTGAGAGGATGTGTACACTATACAGACACCTCTCCCGCCTAAGCCCACTGACCCACTTGAGCTGGAGTTATGGAAAACTCACAGCAATGATTGTGACACAGCTTAGGCTATTATGTTAGCTTCGATGACTCAACACTTTCGTCGCCAAAATAGGGACTTGGATCCTTATAATATGTTGGCTAGACTGAGAGATCTCCACCGCACCAACAAGCGGATGGAGAGGTACGAGTTGGTGAAGAAACTCTTCCGCGCCCGAATGACTGAAGGCGCATCAGTTGAGGCCCACGGGGCTCAAATGATCGCCGATATTGATGAGTTGGCCAATATGGGAATAGTCTTGGAGGCTGAGCTGACCGTAGATTTGATCTTACAGTCACTTCCTGATACTTGGAAACAAATCATAATCAACTATAAGTTGATGGATACGGATAACACTCTTGGAGAGCTGTTATCCATCTTGAAGGAGTCTGAAAAGGAACTCCAAAAAGGGGGCAAGCGCGAGGTGCACTATGCATCGACCTCTCAGAGGCCAAGGGCTGGGCCCAAAGCTACTGGAGGGGTGAGAAAGAAGAAACATAAGAAAAAGGGTAAAGGCAAGTTGACAAAAGCTTCTGGGAAGCCAAGGGACAAGTCTCAAGATGTTTGCCTCAACTGCGGCAAGAAGGGTCACTGGAAACGTGACTGCCGAATGGGCAAGGGACACAAGGAGGATATCAAGGCAGGCAAGGCACTAGCCTCTGGTATGTTTGTTATTGAGATAAATATGACTACTTCTAGTTTTAAAAATTGGATTTTTGATTCTGGTTGTGCTGCTCATATATGTACTGATTTGCAGGATCTGAGAATAGCAGGATGCTGGCTTCAGGGGAGATTGATCTACGAGTCGGAAACGGAACTCCAGTTGCTGTTTTGGCTGTAGGGACTTTTGTTTTGGAATTGCCCTCGGGGCATGTGCTTAAACTTTTGAACTGTTATTATATACCTAGTTTGACTAGGAATATCATATCTGTATCTTTGTTAACCCAGCATGGGTACACTTTTGTATTTAGAAACACTGGGTGTTATTTATATAAAAATGATGCAGAAATTTGCACTGCTGTTGCAAATAATGGCCTTTATATTTTGAATATAAATGAATCTCCTAAACATAAAATAACAAACAAAAGGCTCAAAAGTAGTAATCTAAAAGATGAAGCTTACATGTGGCATTGTCGTCTAGGACACATTAACAAGACTCGCATATCCACACTTTCGAAGAGTGGGTACTTGGACGGATTTGATCTTAATTCATATGATGTCTGCGAATCTTGTCTTTTAGGCAAAATGCCTAAATCACATTTTAGTGGTAAAGGTGAACGTGCCACAAAACTGTTAGCCCTCGTTCATAGCGACGTATGTGGGCCCATGTCTAGCCAGGCTAGAGGTGGATATCATTACTTCGTAACCTTTATGGATGATGCATCTCGTTATGGTTATGTGTATCTAATGAGACACAAGTCGGAAACTTTTGAGAAATTCAAAGAGTTTCGACACGAAGTAGAAAACAACAGGCAAGAGTATTAAGACATTACGGTCGGACCGTGGTGGCGAATACTTAAGTTATGAGTTTCAAGATTACTTGAAAGAAAATGGTATTCTTTCACAGTGGACTCCTCCTGGAACACCGTAATTAAACAGTGTCTCTGAACGGAGAAAAGAGAAAAACCGTACCTTGTTAGACATGGTAAGGTCCATGATGAGTCTCACTGAGCTACCAATATCCTTCTGGGGATACGCATTAAACAGTGCAGTACTATTTTGAATAAGGTTCCGTCAAAGTCTGTTGAACAGACTCCATATGAGATATGGACAGGGAGGAAACCGGGTTTCTCTTTCCTGAAGATTTGGGGATACTGGGCATATGTTAAACGTTTGGAAGGTACGAAACTAGAACCCAAATCAGATAAATGCCTTTTCGTGGGATATCCTAGGGAAACCAAAGGATATTACTTCTATCACCCACAAGAGAACAAAGTATTTGTTGCTCTACATGCATTTTTCCTTGAGAAGGAATTCCCAGATGCAGTGGTAAGTGGGAGGAAAGTGGAGCTCGATGAAAATCGTAGTGATACTGTTCCTGGCAATGAATCAACGACAGAACATAAACAGACCATCCGGGATGAGTCTGTACCACAATCTTCATATACACAAGGACCGCGTAGGTCGGAGAGAGTCAGGACAGTACCTGAGAGGTATGGGTTCCTGATCTCGCCTCATGTAGATATTAATCTTATTGAGGATAATGAACCGACTACGTATGAGGAAGCAATACAGAATATTGATTCCGCTTTATGGCAAGAAGCCATGAAGTCCGAGATGGATTCCATGTACGCCAACCAAGTTTGGACACTGGTTGATGCACCAGAAGGCGTTATGCCTATTGGATGCAGATGGATCTTCAAGAAGAAGACCGACATGGATGGCAACGTGCAAACGTACAAAGCTAGGCTTGTAGCAAAAGGGTATCGTCAACAATATGGTATTGATTATGACGAAACTTTCTCACCCGTTGCCATGATTAAATCCATTCGGATAATGCTTGCAATAGCTGCATATTTCGATTACGAGATATGACAGATGGACGTTAAAACCGCTTCCCTTAACGGAAATCTTTTGGAGGATGTTTATATGCAACAACCTGACGGTTTTATCGTACCTAGACTTGCAAACAAGGTTTGTAAGTTAAATCGATCCATTTATGGATTGAAGCAAGCATCACGGTCATGGAATCAGCGTTTTGATGAGATCATAAAAGAATATGATTCGTACAAAACGATGATGACCCTTGTGTATACAAGAAGGTAGTAGGAGAGCACTGACTTTTATTGTCCTTTATGTCGAGGACGTATTGCTTATAGGCAATGACATTCCCATGCTAACGTCGGTGAAAGCTTGGTTTCATTGAAATTCTCCTCATGAAAGATCTGGGAGAAGCAGCCTTTATTCTGGGAATAAAGATCTACCGGGATAGATCTAGAAAGCTGCTTGGACTCTCCCAGAGTACATATACTGACAAAGTGTTGAAGCGATTCAACATGGATCAATCCAAGAAGGGATTGATGCCAATGTCACGTGGTATCCTTCTGTCTAAGGACATGTGTCCTAAGACTATAGAAGAAAGAGATAACATGAGTCGGATACCGTTCGCCTCGGCAGTCGGATCGATCATGTATGCCATGATATGTACGCGACCTGATGTGTCATATGCTTTGAGCATGTGCAGTCGCTATCAGGCCGATCCGGTGAAGGTCACTGGATGGCAGTTAAGAATATCCTTAAGTATCTTAGACGAACTAAGGATGCTTTCTTAATTTATGGAGGTGGAGAACTTGAGGTGTCTGGGTACACCGATGCAAGTTTCCAAACCGACAAGGACGACTTCAAGTCGCAATCGGGGTACATTTTTTGTTTGAATAACGGAGCAGTGAGCTAGAAATCTTCCAAGCAAGATACTGTTGCCGATTCAACAACTGAAGCGGAGTATATTGCTGCGTCAGAAGCAGCAAAGGAGGCAGTTTGGATCTGAAAATTCCTAATCGGATTAGGAGTAGTTCCATTAGCAGCTGAGCCCGTGCCATTGTATTATGACAATAACGGGGCTATAGCACAAGCTAAGGAACCAAGGTCTCATCAACGATCCAAGCATGTTCTTCGGCGTTACCATCTGATTCGGGAGATTATACCTCGTGGCGATGTAAAAGTCGAGAAGGTCGCATCGGATGACAATATTGCAGATCCGCTGACGAAGGCTGTTCTTCATTAGGTGTTTGAACGACATATACATAGTTCAGGTATTAGTTGCTTGAGTGACTGGCTATAGGCCAAGTGGGAGATTGTTAGACATTATGACCCATAACGTCACTGTTTTGTAAATGATATTGTATTATTGTACAAAATTAACTATGTGATAATGAAATTGCCTTTTGCCGTTTTGTAAAATTATTTACTTTGATATATTAATGGAAAAAGTCCATATGATTAGTTCCGTATTGAGATGATATGAGACAGTATCAATATAAAAGGTTTAATCATTAAATATCCCTAGTCGGAGTATTATCGAGATCGGACATCGATAATGCGGAATAGACTAGTATTGCACTTGTGCGAGTTGTGATGGCACAACGGCATAGTTCTCATATATTTAAGTATTGGATACTTATGCAAGTGCGATAGGAGGTTGTGTTTTGCCGATGGTACGGAAAACAGCTTCGCTCTGGACAGACCCCGCGGAATCCCATTGGTAGTATGTCTGCGTGTCTATGGGAGGCCGCATCAGGGTAGGTGTATATGGTCTTAACCTGAGACTTGCATCGCTAGTACTTGCGACAATCGGTAAACTTTGGTTTTGGTGGTTCGGGGCTTTAACCGGTTCTGTGTACGCCTCTTCTGGGTTTATCGAGAATCGTAGTGTACTGGATGTGATGTCAAGATGGAAGTATCACTTCAGACATATGGAGATGATGATCACACAGGATACAGAACTAGTTCTCTATAAAAGGTTGCAACCGTCGGGACAATATGACCAGGTCAGGATTGTCCGATTTAAAGAGACTAGTTGTTTGATATCTGATAAATGTTTCGTACGGGGCAGACACATTTCCAGCCCCAGGCCTAACATGTGATCGTGCGATACTGGATCGATGTACGTGATACTACGGTATACTACGCTTGATAAAGATCTAATATTCCAATAAGAATATTTCTGGAGAATTGGGTAGGCATGGCGCTTTACTAGAAGCCAACCTTGTCTTGTAAATCGGTAAAAACGTAGTACGAGGTACGTACGTGTTTGGATTATCCGACGACCGTATTTACTGCCAACATATCTGGAGATCTCTTGGGTCGCTTCCTGAAGATTCACCTATGATGTTTGATTCGAACTTTATTAATCTTGGATTAATTACGGAGAAACTTTATCTTGGATAAAATGCCTTATTAGGAGAGAGAGAACGATTAATTTGGAATTAATCGATAAAATAATATATTCGATATATTATTAAACGAAATTAGATTTCGACGCGGAATTAAAATCGGATTTTAATTCGGGCAAACAAATTAATTTAGAATTAATTCGTTAGCGATGTGAATAGTAATTTCGCTAGGCGTAATTATTTAATTCACGTCGCGATGGAAATGCGTTAATTCGGAATTAGCGAAACCGAGCCCGAAAGTGTTTGCGGACACATTCGTATTTTAAAACGAGTGGGATCCGAAAATCACATCGCGAAATCTCATTACTTGACACGACTAGTTGATAGATGTATCTAGACACCTTTATGGGATGATACATTGTCTCTATTCTCAATGCAAGTAAGTGATGCCATTTAATGAATTTTTGGAGGGAAAAACCTTTCACGGTTTTTGAAGGGTTTTTTAATCAAAATTCATTTTGGTAAATGATATCTCATCATTACTTTTTCTTTTTCTTTCTCACGGTTTTTGAAGAGTTTTTTGATTTACCAAAATATTTTGGTAATTGTTAATCTCTTCATTATTCACGGTTTTAGAAACCAAGTAGAGAAAAAAAAACAGAAAAGTTTCTCTCCCTCTCATTCTCCTTGCTCACGCCGTGAGCTTCACACAAGGGCATAAAATTGTTTTCATCTTCTCCATTTTTTGCTAGCACAATAAGGGACAAAGGAGGTGATAGGGGAAACAACCTTGGAGCTTGGAATACAAGAAGACTTGAAGCTTCTCTCACTCTTGCTCTTGGCCGAAACTTCCACCTTGAAGACTCAAGGATTTCTCTTCATCATTTTCGTCACAAAGCTTAGTAAGTATGATTCCGCCATGCTTCAAGCTTTGCATGTATGAAATATGTATTTCTATGGCTTATTCTTTCTTTGGGACTAATTATAGAAACCAACACAATCAACATTACCCAATATTTTCTAACTCATCCAATGATCAAAAACACAAAATACCAAGACATTAGGGCAAGAGTAGTATTCGGCCAAGCCTCACCAATTTGGGGAAAATTGTTCCAAATCAATTTTCATGAAATTGATCACATCCAACTTCAATTAAACATCATTCAAGCATACTCAATCAAAGAATTTTATCAAATCATGCTCAAATTCAATTTACCCAATTTTAACCCTAAGTTCAAGTTTCATGCTCAAATGGCTCTGATAACATTGTTAGGTTTCTCTAAGGTCCCAATGATCATTTTAAGCAATGAAACAACAAGTGAATACTCGTAAAAGTATGGCGGAATCATACTTACAACGATCAGTTGAGGCGATGCGAGGAACAACAAAATCTTCAAGCTTTAAGTCCAAGGTGGCTCACGACATTGGCATGATTTTGAGCTCTAAAAATTCGGTCATGGAAGTCTTCAAGCTCCAAGCTTTGAGTTGTGATTCCATGCTCATGGGTGCGGTTCCCTATCACATTTGCAAGACTCCGGAAGTATGCTAGCACTCAGTAATTTTTGCCACAAAAATCACTTTGTTGCTTCTCCTTTGTTCTCGGCAGTGGGCAAAAAACAGAAGAAGAAAACAGCCCTTTTGGGCGTGAGAGGAGAGAAGAGAAATAATAGAAGTGTGTTGGTAGTTCTAAATTGGTAATTGATTTTCAAAAAATCAAATACATAATTTTTCTTTCAAAAAGTCAAATGGCAATAATGCCAACAACCACTACCATCAATCAATCAAGTGACAAATTGTCACATCACTCAAAGTGACAAGTGATTTGACGCTTGATGTGACTAATGATTTGATGCTTGATGTGACTTGTGGGCCGCACTTCAATTCCCAATGAGAGTGTGCCCGCAAACACTCCGGGCTCGGTTTCGCTAATTCCAAATTAACGAATTTTCCATTGCGACGTAATTAAATAATTATGCCTAGCAAAATTACTATTCACCTCGCTAACGAATTAATTCTAAATTAACTCGTTCGGCCGAATTAAAATCCAATTTCAATTCCGCGTCGAAATCCAATTTCGTATAATATATCGAATATATTATTTTATCGATTAATTCCAAATTAATCGTTCTCTCTCTTTAAATAAATATTTTATCCCAGATAAAATATCTCTGTAATTAATCCCAGATTAATTTTCTCTCTAATCTAATTAATCCCAGATTAATAAAGTGCGAGTCATACATCATCGGTGAATCTTCGAGAAGCGACCAATGAGATCCCCAGATATGTTGGCAGTAAATACGGTCGTCGGACTATCTGAACACGTACGTACCTAGTAATAAATTTATATCGATTTACAATACATGGTTGGCTTCTAGCAAAGCATCATGCCTACCCAATTCTCCAGAAATATTCTTACTTGAATATGTGATCTATATCAGGCGTAGTATACATAGTATTGCGTATATCGATCCAGTATCGGATGTCACGTGCAATGCCTGGGGCTGGAATTATGTTTTCCCCGTACGAAGCACATATCGGATCTCTGGTAACTAGTCTCTATTATCGGATAATCATGACCTAATCATATTATCCCGATGACTGTAGTACATAAGAGAACCAGTTCCGTATCCTACGTGTTCATCATCTCCACTATGACTGGAGTGATACTTCCATCTCGACATCACACCCAATACACTATGATTCTCAATATTCCCAGAAGAGGCATACACAGAACATATTAAAGCCATGGACGACCAAAACCAAAGTATATTGATTGTCGCAAGTATTAGCGGTGCAAGTCTCAGATTAAGACCAAATACACCTACCCTGATTCGGACTTCCATAAACACATAGTCATACTACCAATGGAATTCCGAGGGGTCTATCTAGAGCAAAGCTGTTTCCCATACCATCGGTAAACACAACCTCCTATTACACTTGCATGAGTATCCTATACCCAAATATATGATAACTATGCCGTTATGCCCTCACAACACGCACAAGTGTAATACTATTCTTTTACGCATTATCGATGTCCAATCTCGATAATACTCTGACTATGGATATTTAATGATTAAACCTTTGTGGATTGATAATGTCTCATATCATCTCAATCCGGAACTAATCATATGGACCTTCTATCATTTATACATCTTGGTGATCTAATCATAAATGATAAAAGAGCAATTTCCTTTATCACATAGTTAATTTTTACAACAACACCATGATCTGTACAAATAGTGATGCTATGGGTCATAACTGTCCAACACAAACAAGATACAATCTTCTTAGTATTCTTAAGGAATTCCTTAGAAGAAAGTATGAATTTACAAATGAAATGGCTTGGTATTTATAGGCAAAATTTTGCCTCCATCAAATCATCCACCAAATCCATTATTAATTGCTCCACTAATTGCTCCACCAAATCCATTATTAATTGCTCCACTAATCGCTTATCATGTTTGGTGGTGATTTGATAATTTCTATTATTTATTTATTAATTTATTTTTTGCTTTGAAAATGATTGAAAATTACTTTAATAATTACACACAACACACTTTTGGATGGTTCATCAATGTCGGACATGAAATATTCCGAATTCAAAATTATTTTGTCTTTAAACGTTGTAGATCTTTGAGTCTTATTTAATTTGGAACTTGAATTAGCTCAATCCGATATTTGAGTAAAATGTTATGCCCAAAATACGACAGATGCGCAAAATTGGAATTTCCAAAACTGCACTTCGTTAAATCGCCCTTTCACGTTTCCAATCTCCAAAATTAATATGTCAAGTCCAAATTTTGCCCTTATTTTACCTACATTTCGTCCTAAATGATTTTATTGTGTCCCAATATTATTTTATCTGCAAAATAAACTAAAACACATCAAAACGTTCATCAAACTCGAGAAACTAAATAAAATATTAAGTAAAATGTGCGGTAAATATTGATATATTTTCCGCTCATCAATTGCACAAACATGAGATAGTCACTTCATCTTTAAAATATATTGGAAGGATTCACAACCCTAGATAATTTTATAATATTGAATTTTCCTTTAATTTACTTTCGCACTATTTTATTTACTTGTTTCAGACAAAAATCACCATCCAAACAACAAATCAATCTATTAGATACTCGTAAATATTTAACGTCATTAATAAATAACAAAGGTATTAAGTCCTCGTGGGATCGATACATTTTATACTACTTGAGCAATACGTGCGCTTGCGTTACGTGTGTGTTTATCATCGATCACTAACGTTTTTGTTTAAGTAAACCAGTTCTTTGTAACCATCTCTCTGAGGAATCGACACCCCAACTATATTGCGATAACCGCAAGTACTTTTTTGACGTAATCACCAGCAACATACGTAACAAAGTTTATCAAATAGGCGGTAACAAAGTTTTTCAATAATTAATCCAGATTTAAATTAAATATTAATCATTAGATTACAATTTATATATTATAATATAAGTAAGATTCATCTAAATTTTCATATTAAAAGTTTCACTCTTTACCCCAACAAAAAGAAATTAACTATTCATAATTTGAATAAAAACACACATAATTCTATTATTAAAAGAAAAATAAATTACAAGAAAGCTTTAGAAAAATAAAACACACAAGAGCCGGAAATCCACAAATTTCAGAGAAAACTATGGAAACCAAACTGAAGAAAATGAAGTGCAGAACACCTCTATTTATACAAATTTTGTATGTTTTCTCCATAATTTTCTCCACCATTTTCTCCCCCATTTCCTCCACCATTTCCTCCCCCAAAAATGAAGATTGACAATTGTAAATTGTCATTTTCTATTTTTTTTTATAATGACTTTAATAATTACACATAACACACTTTGGATTTTTCATCAATTTCGACCTTGAAAACCTCAAAATATGAAAATCTTGTGAGCTTCAAAATTGTAGATCTTTGTGTATTATTTCATCTAGAACTAGAATCACTTCAATCCGATATCAGAGTAAGAAGTTATGGCCAAAATACAAAATTACGCAGGGTTGTAATTTCTGAATTTCTACACTGTTAGAACTTCAAAATCCAAATGTCTTGTCCATTTTTCTAGTTATGTAACCAAAGTATTATTTCACCTACATAAAAAATAAAAATAAAAATAAAAATATATAAAATAGAAATTTAATTAATATGCTAAATTAATGGGATAAATGAAACTACAAATGTAAAATGATTGATTTTTCTTTTAATAAATGTGCTCTTTTTAATGTTCATCCATTTTATGCATGTTACTGCCCTATTATCATGTGTATTCATGTTATTCATTTTATTAATGTTTATGTTTCTGTAATATCTGTCTCTCTAATTTGCAAAGGACATCCACTCAAATTTACATTAAATTCGGCCGGACATTGATAAATACCTGGACATAAAATGCCTCCAATACCAAATCCGCACAACCAGTCTTAAATAACAGAAAGTTTTCCATAAACGAAAATCCTGGCAATTCCACCCTCACACCATCACACAATCCTTCTCTTGTAATTCTGTACCCATCTCCTAGTTCAACGCTGAACCTCTTTGAATAATCCACGGGATGATGTAGCTTCTCTACCAAGACCGGGGACAAAAAGGAATTGGAGGCCCCCTGTAACGCACCTACACTTCAAGATTGTCTTGGGCCAATGTCTTGTCTATGGCCGCTTGTGTTGTGGTGCTAGTGTGCACTTTGTATTTTCTTTATTTTATTTTATTTTCTATTTTAGGGGGTGACAACTCAAACATCGTGTGTGTTTCCTAGTGCCACTAGTGTAATGTCTTTAAAACCTCTTTAGGGGGGTGACCTGGGCACCTTAGAAGGGCCTTGGCCACCAGTATACGAGGGGCTTAAGCTGTGTACTACATCGTCCTTAGTTGGCTTGTTTAATGAAATGTACTCTCTTTGATGTCCCATAGCTTTGTCTAAATGTGATGCTTGAATGTTTATGCAATTTGATTAATATATGCTTTATTGCCTCGTGCCAAGCGAATGTGTGCTTGTCGTTGCATGCTAAACTCTGTCTCCTAATAATGCTCACTATTTTCCAATGGCTAACCAAGATCTTGTCCTTGCAGGCTAAATTCTAAGCTGACTTGTTAGACACAACGGTAACAAGTACCGCACGGACCCAACTTGGCGACCTCAAAGTTTTGCCCATGACAATTGGTATCAGAGCGTGGTTCAAAGATTGAATCTTAAAATGGCTACGAAATCATCTACAAAAATTCACTTTGATGTTGTTGAGAAAAAGCTAGTAGATAACGATGGCTACATCACAACGCTAATGAAGAAAACTTCGGATGTCAAAAAATTCAGGCAAAATATCAAGCTACTCGAAACCCTGATGACCAGGGTAAGTGCCTTAGAGACCCAAGCTACGGGCGCTAGCACAAGTGCTCCATGAGAAGAGGGACAGGGTGATGATAGGCTAGACGTAGTGAAATCCTTGAAAGAACAGTTGGCTGAGTTGACCGTAAGGGTAAACCTCACTGCACATGTTGTCTCCAACTTACCAACAACTACTCCAAATATAGAGCAGATGAGGTCCAACGTTTTGGGCCTAGAGCGTACGAGGGTGTTAGAGATGCACAAGTACTCGTGAACTTTCTCTTTGACAAGAAGCAATATTTCAAGGCTTCTAGAATAAAAGAGGAAGATGACAAGGTCTCAATAACCTTGATGTACTTGTTCGGAGATGCCAAGTCATGGTGGAGGACAAAACATATGGAGATCTAGGAAGGGCAGTGCTCCATCAACAATTAGGAAGATCTAAAACGTGAGTTAAAAGCCCAATTCCTACCAGGTAATGTGGCTTATATGGCGTGACGAAAATTTCGAGATCTGAAACATACGGGTACTGTCAGAGAATATGTGAAGAAGTTCTCAGGATTGATACTTGATATCCGAGACATGTCCAAGCAGGACAAGCTCTTCTATTTTCTAGAGGGGTTGAAGCATTGGGCTAGAACTGAGTTACAGAGGCAGCGGGTAAAAGATTTGCCCTCCACATAAGCGCGGCGGAGCAATTAACATATTACTCGCTTGAGGGTCCTCCGTCAAAGAGGTCCTTGCCTGCACCCACTAGTCATGACAATGGGAGCAATAAGGCCAGAAATTGGAGCAACGACAAGAGTGGATGAGTATACAAGAAATGAAAATCAGGTTACTCGAGCTCTAGATAGCCTTCACCTCAGAATGCTCCACCAAACGAAAGGAAACCCTTGACTTGTTGGATATGTGATGGGCCGCACCGAGCTATGGAGTGCCCAAAGAAGTCTAGAATGACAGCCCTTTTAGCACAAGAAGAAGAATAATAAGAAGAAGAACGACGTCGAGCATCCGAGAAAAACCCAGAAAAGGAAGAATCTGGTCGAATGGTGGCATTAAGGATGCTTAACGCCCTGAACAAACAACCAGAAACTCAAAAGGTCTCAAGAAAATGCCTTATGTTTTTTGATGTGTTGACTAATGGAGTTTCAGCCAAAAATGTTATGGTGGACATGGGGGCCACCCATAACTTTATTTCTACCGCTGAAGCGAAGCGTTTGGGCCTCAAACTAGAGCAAGACGCATGTCGTATAAAGACGGTTAACTCACAAGCGTTTCCCATGAGTGGGCTAGCGAAACAAGTGAAATTAAAGTTCGTCACGTGGGAGGTACAAGTGAACCTCGTAGCGGTTCATATGGATGACTTTGATGTTGTTTGGGAATGGAATTCTTGCTCGACAAAGGGGCCATCCCTGTCCCAGCCACAGGAAGTTTGTTGATCATGGGGAAAGACCCGCAGTGGTACTAGCAAAGGTAAAGCCACCTACGGAGGCCTAACGTGCGCCGAGTCCTTGCTAACGTGTGCCTGGTCCACGTGTCAGCATCTGAAAAGTTGACTTTGCTAATGTGCGCCGTGCCACATGTCACCATCATAAAAGATCTGGTAACGTGCGCATGCCACGTGTCATCATCTCAAGTTGCCGACAATCACCACCGCCACATCATCATGACGTCATCGCCACATCATCATGACGTCATCAATGACGTCATCACAATTATTGAGTTATCATGAAGAGTGCTACGTCATCGGATAAGAATCTAGCAGACCAATAAGAAGCCGCCACGTGTCACAATAATTGAGCCCCAACCACTCTGCCACGTGTCACCTTATCCAGAATCTACAACCGACGAACCATAGCGTGCCACGTCGACAGAAGTCAGCGTAGCGACGCCAAAGCCCTTGGCGTCGCGACGCCAGATGCCCATCTGCGCCTATAAATAGAGCTTCAAATTTCAGTTTTAGGCACACCACTCTCTCTCATCTCTTTGATGTAAAGAGAGAGTTTCTCTCTCTAGTTTCTTTTAGTTTTTAGTTTTTTTTAGTTTTTAGTTTTGTAAATAATTTTAATTACGTTTTGTTAATATAGAATTTATTTATTTTTTATTTTTTTACAGTTTTTACTATTCACCATGAGGAGGTAACTTCCCCAGTTAGGGTGAAAGGTAATTCTTTTACTGTAAAAGAAATTCCTAATGAATGGAGTCTGATTGTATCATGTTTGTTTATTTACAGCTTCCAGTAATTAATTTCCGCTTTCGCACTTTCTTTTCTTTACTTTTCAGTTTTTACTTTCCGCAATTTACTTTTACGCACAAACCTTTTCTTTCTTTACTTTTGCAGTTTTTATTTTCAAGCAATGATGAGGTAACTCCCCCTTGCTGGGGTAAAAGGTAAAGATTTTATTATTGCTATCTAGATTAATCTCCCTTAAATATAAAATATAAACTATTTAAAACCTGACTTAATGAGGATACCACTATATTGGCCGGTTGGAAATTAATTATAAATTGGTTTTAACCTGACTAAGTATGGATACCGCCTGGTTGGTCGGTTGGTAATTAATTATTAATTTGACTTAATCAGGATACCGCCTATATGGCTGGTTGGTAATTATCACGCAAAGTTAATATATTATATTAAGGGATATATCTAAAATAGTAGAAATAAAAGTTGATCCTCTAACCCCAGCATTTTCTTTTATTGTACTTTTACGTTATTTAATTTCAGCAATTTACTTTTCACCAATTTACTTTCAGTAATTTACTTTTTTTTTTTACTTTTTACTTTTTACTTTTACTTTTACTTTATTTACTTTTCAACAATTTACTTTTCAGTATTTAATTTTTAGTATTTTACTTTATGTCTTTTATTTTTTTTACTACTTGTAAATATGTGTCGTAACTAAGCCAGTTATCTGGGGTTGTGATGAAATCCAATATCACCGGTTTATAAGGGGTTAAATTATAGTTTGGGTAATATAAAGTTTATTTATTGAGTCTTAATATTAATGCTTTTTATTAACTGGCCATTAATAAAATTGAACTGGTAAACTTAAAATGAACTAGACATAGGGATTTTACGTTTAAAACCTTAGACTCAATAGCCCACGATCTTCCTTGAGGATAGATAACCCTTTAATAGATTTCCTTACAGGATAGGAATATACCTGTCGGGCGGGGGTAGCCATAATTGGAACTTAATCTTAATAAATCCAGGTAATTTGGTTGACATAGAAATATGGTTCAATTGGGTTATACTGGATATTTGTAGTTGACCATCGGAGAAGGCTTTTACATAATTTAGTGTTCCAGGTTAATAAATCAATATTTTACCCAACTATAAGATAACCACTTCATCTTTAAAATGATATTGGAAGAAATCACAACCCTAGATAGTTTTTAATATTGAATTTTCTTAAACCTACTTTCGAACAATTTTATTTACTTATTTTTAAATTTAGAATCATCACCTTTTCAAATCTATCAAACAACCTGTTAGATACTAATAATCATTTGACCTCATAAAATTAATAGCTTAGGTAGTAAGTCCTCATGGGATCGATACTTTTTATACTACTTGAACGATACGTGCGCTTGCGTTATACGCGTGTGATTACGCACCGGTCAAATTTTTGGCGCCGTTACCGGGGACTTATTTTTCTTGAAACTAATGCACACAAAAGCAAAAAGACAAGAGAAAAGAGAATAAAGAAGTTAGTGACTAATCAGGTGAAACTTCTACTCCAAGTTACTGGTTGTTTTGTTTCTTTCTAAATTACCGAATAAGTAAATTCTCCGATTATATTTACCATTCTCCATATACACAGCCAACAAAATATTAAACAACTCATTTTTGCCCACAACAGTCATAAGTGCAGTTGAGAAGAGAGTAATATTTTGTCCTGAAGTTTTATCAGAATTCACACCTTTTTGTAGCAATGGAATAATTTTTCTGATTTTTTTCTTCTTTTTTCCTATATTTTTTATTTATATACAATACCTTCCATCTATGTAACGAGCTTTGGGCCGGTGGCTCCCAAACCTGTTGGCTTTAGGGCACCAGGTATTAAGACACCCCTACAGACTTAATTACTCAGACTTCAGATATATATATTTTTGCAGCATATTTGATCCATGTAGAGAGCTTTGGGCCAGTGACTCCCAAACCAATTGGCTTTAGGGCACTAGGTGTTCAAACACCCTTACAGACTTAATAACTCGGATCTCAGGCATTTTTTTTTACTCCATCACTTTTTGAGATGCTTCCTCCAATTAAACTAGAGCACTGAATATTACAAACTTTTCAATTTTAGCTCATGTCCGTATGTTACTATGTATGTTGATAATATATGCAAACTGAGCATATGAAGATCCATTTTAATCAGTATTATGGAGAATTCACAAATTAAATAATTCAAAAGGAAATAAACAAAAATTAACTTGTTTCAAAATAGGTTTGAGATACGTCTCAGGAGTGGAAACTCCTTACTCAGCTATCTCTTACCAATTTCACCTTTTTAGTCAAAACAAAAACTCAAAATATTTTTGTAATTTTTGAAAAAAATTTCAATTTATTTTTGTATTTTTCGAAAAAATTTGGACTAAAAAATAAAAACAACACACAACTAAAAAGAAGATATTAATCAACTAATTCCCTCCCCCAAACCTAAATGAGATATTGTCCCCAATGTCTTAAACGGTAGAAGAATAGTTTCGAAGATAATACCTGATTAGCTGAAATTCTACAGGAAATTAAAGGTTAAGATCCAGATTAATCCGACGCCTCTTACCACGATCGTCCTTAGACCAATTTATCTTTGAAAGGATAGGGTGAAATTGTGGTTTATAGGCTAAGAGTTGGTCTATTAGATCCGGAGCAGTTCTAGCAGTAAAGAGGTGTTCTTTCAAAGGTTTTGACACGAACCCATTTCTTCGGGCATCATCAAGAAACACACAAAGAAAATCATAAAATCCATCAATGTTAAATAGCCCAATTGGTTTCTGGTGTATGTTCAAGTTCGCCCAAGATAGCACTATAAAAATTTCCTCCAATGTGCCCAAGCCACCTGCCAAAGCAATAAAAGCATCAGCACGGTTAATCATTTCTACCACTCGTTCAGACATACCTGGCACGATCAATTCCTCTCCGTTTGATGGTTCAATAAGATTTGCTTCTGCCAAGGGTTTTGGGATGATTCCCAAAACGTGACTGCCTCCCTCCTGTACAGCCTTTGAAATGATCCCCATTAGTCCAAGATTGCATCCGCCATATACTAAGTGCATATTTCTTGCAGCTAAGACTCGACCCAATTCTTGTGCTACTTCTACGTATTGTGGTTTAGTACCAACACTACTACCGCAAAACACACAGATGTTTTCAACTCGTCTTCTTGAAGTGGCTTCCATGTTTTACTCTGGATGTCTTCAAAAGTGCAATGATGAGTTGAATTTATAACACCTGAAAAGGGTGAGTAAAATAATAGCACTAGTACCTGCCAAATGACAATTATTAGTTAAATAATAAAATAAATCGTGATATTCAAAAAGGTCTGGATCCTGTCGGATAAAGTACAACAAAACAAATTACAATTATTAGGAAAAGACAAAGTGATATAGATTTACAAGAAAATATACGGCTTGATTGACGTCTATGCGTCAGGAACAAGCTTCCCATCCAACTTTCTTATAAATTGGCAAACAGGGTCTTTTTGAGTCAGATTCCCAAGACTTAACTGTTGTCTTTCTTTTTGAAATTGTGTATGTAATTTGCGAATAGTTATGTGTACATATCCACTGGGATGCGTCTCAAGAGTCGAAGATATATTATCTACAGACTCTTTACTCAAGCCATCCCTAATGAATTTAATTTTGTCTTCGCGATTATCAGACACCATTCCTAAAGAACGACAACGAGTATGGCAATTCCAGCGTGCACATTTGTAACAAACACCCATTTGCTTAGCTCTACGTTTCTTTGCATATGTGTTTCTTCCAAAACCAGGCAGATGTGAAATAAATGAGTCAGAAGACTCACCTGCCAATCAGACTTTTGCTTCAATTACCCAACGATTGTCATTAGGAACACCATGGATTGTTAGTAGTCTCATCCGTTCCAAGCGAACTTTGTAAACTTTCATCAGAGATTTTTTAGGGAGATAAGGAAATCACTTGTGAAGATTTGCAAGAGCTTCTTCCAACTTGAAATGTCTTAATCTGTAAAAACTAAACACACCAAATTAAATCACACCAAATCATAATATATACAAAAATTGCATGGGTTGCCTCCCTGCGAGCGCTAAGTTTAGAGTCGTTAGCCAGACTTGACTTCTCGAACGTTAAGCTGGATCTGAAAGTGTAACACTTTCTTTTTGTCGTTTAAATGATTCTCCCCAGTAGTGCTTGACACGCTGACTAAAAACTTTGAATGTGTTATTGGTATTGGGATCCAGTAACTCAACTAATCCATAAGGTAAAACTTGAGTGATCACAAATGGACCTGACCACCTAGATTTTAACTTTCCAGGGAAAAGTTTCAACCTCGAGTTGTACAACAACACCTGCTGCCTTGGTTCCAACTGTCTGTGCACTATTTTTCGGTCATGCCATTTCTTTGTCTTTTCTTTGTATAATCTGGCATTCTCATAAGCATGTAGACAAAACTCCTCCAATTCGTTGAGTTGATGAAGTCATTTATCCCCTCAAGCTTGTGAATCAAGATTGAACTTCTTCAGTGCCAAGTACGCCTTGTGTTGAAGCTCAACTGGCAGATGGCATGCTTTCCCAAACACCAATCGATATGGGGACATACCAATGGGTGTCTTGTAGGCTGTTCGGTAGGCTCATAATGCATCATCTAGTTTTGTTGACCAATCTTTCCTTGTTGATCCAACAGTTCTCTCTAAGATTCTTTTGATCTCTCTGTTTGAAACCTCAACCTGTCTATTTGACTGTAGATGGTAAGCTGTGGCAACCTTGTGAGTAACTCCATTTTTGGATAGAAGTGCACAAAGTATTGTTGTAGAAATGTGAGCCACCATCGCTGATGATTGCAGGAGGTGTTCCGAACCGAGTGAAAATATTCTTTTCAAGGAATTTGATCACCACTTTTGAATTATTGGATGGCAGTGCAATTGCTTCAACCTATTTGGAGACGTAGTCTATAGCAACCAGGATGTACATGTTTCCGAATGATGGAACAAAGGGTCCAATGAAATCTATACCCCACACATCAAATATTTCCACTTCCGGAATATATTGCAATTGTCATTCGTTTCTCCTGGAAATATTCCTCGTTCTCTGGCACCTGTCACATTGAAAAGTAAAAAGATAAGCATCTTTAAAAATAGTGGGCCAGAACAAACCTGATTGAAGAACTTTTGATGCAGTTTTATTTACGCTGAAGTGTCCGCCATATGGTGATGAATGACAGTGCTGCAAAACATTATTGACCTCCTCTTGTGGAACACATCGTCTCAATAATTGATCAGCACACCGTTTGAACAGGTACAGTTCATCCAGACATAGTGTTTGACTTCTTTGAAGAACTTCTTCTGTTGCTGAGTTTTCCATTCCAACGGCCATTTTCCTGACACAATGTAGTTGACATAGTCAGCATACCAAGGGACTTCCTGTTGTTTCATGGCAAACAGCTGTTCATCTGGAAAAGTTTCTTTGATTGTCAGTTCTTTGCCAGCTGTTTCTCCATTCTCGATCCTCGATAACTGATATGCCACCTGGTTTTCTATCAATCTCCTGTCTCGAATCTCCACGTCAAATTCTTGTAGAAGAAGTATCCAACTGATCAATCTGGGTTTAACAACTTTCTTCATGATCAGATATTTGATTGTTGAATGATCTGTGTAGACCACCACTTTGGGACCCAGCAGATAGGAGCGAAATTTGTCAAAACCATACACAACTGCGAGTAACTCTTTTTCGGTGGTTGTGTAGTTGAGTTGAGCTTCATTTAGAGTTCTGCTGGAATAATAAATGGTGTGGAAAATCTTTTCTTTACGTTGTCCCAAAACTGTACCTTCAGTAAAATCACTAGCATCGCACATCACTTCAAATGGAATGGTCCAGTCTGGTGCTACAATGATGGGGGCAGAAACCAGCTTCTGTTTTAAGATCTCAAAAGCTTCATGGAATTCTTTGGTGAAGTTGAAAGGCACATCCTTCTCCAGAAGATTGCAAAGAGGTTTTGCAATTTTGGAAAAATCTTTGATAAATCTCCTGTAAAAACCTGCATGTCCAAGAAAAACTTTGAATACCTTTTACTGATGTTGGTGGAGGTAGTTTTTCAATTGTCTCTATCTTTGCTTTGTCTACCTCAATCCCCTTTTGTGAGATCTGGTGTCCAAGAACAATGCCTTCATGTACCATGAGGTGACATTTCTCCCAGTTGAGTACCAGGTTTGTATCTTCGCACCTTTGTAACACTTGTTCTCGATTTTGCAAGCAATGGTCAAAAGAATCTCCAAACACAGAAAATTCATCCATGAATACCTCCATACTCTGCTCCAGCATGTCTGAGAATATGGCCATCATGCAACGCTGAAAAGTAGCGGGAGCATTACATAATCCAAATGGCATCCTGCGGAAAGAAAAAGTACAATAGGGACATGTAAATGTGGTTTTCTCCTGATCTTCTGGGGCGATGGAAATCTGATTGTACCCTGAATATTCGTCAAGAAAGCAATAGAATTCATGTCCCGCCAATCTGTCTAACATCTGGTCAATGAATGGTAGCGGAAAATGGTCATTTCTCGTGGCTTTATTTAACTTTATGTAGTCCATGCATACTCTTCATCTAGTCACCGTTCTTATTGGAATCAGCTCGTTCTTTTCATCGGTAACCACAGCAATTCCTCCTTTCTTCGGCACACACTGCATATGACTTACCCAACTGCTGTCTGAGATGGGGTAAATGATGCCAGCATCCAACCATTTGATGATTTCTTTCTTCACGACTTTCTTCATGATTGGATTGAGTCTCCGTTGATGTTCCACTGTGGATTTGTACTCATCGTTCTTCAGGATCTTGTGCATGCAAAATGATGGACTAATGCCTCGAATGTCTGTTATAGTCCAGCCAATGGCTTTCTTGTGCTATCGTAATACTCACAGTAGCTTTTCTTCATGCTCTAATGTTAGTGAAGAAGAAATAAAACAGGTAATTCAGAAGAGTTTCCAAGAAATGCATACCTAAGATGACTCGGAAGTAACTTCAGCTCCAACTGTGGTGGTTCTTCAATCGAGGGCTTGATCCGGTCTTTCTTTGGCAGTTCCAAGCTTTCAAGTGGTGGTGTTGCTTTGAATCGGAATGGTTTGTCAAGGTAGTTGATACATTCCAGGATTTCAGCATCTATCTCGCTGTCAGTCATGTTAGTGATGCAAGCTTCAAGTGTATCTGTGGGATTTGGCTAAGTATTTTGAACGATACTATCAACAACATCAACTCTAAAACATTCATCTTCCTTTTCATCGCTCGGGAATTTCATGGCTTTGAAACATTAAAGGTCACTTCTTGGTCCTGAAATTTCATGGTCAGTTCTCCTTTTTGTACATCAATCACAGTTTTACCTGTAGCCAAGAATGGTCTCCCAATAATGATTGGTATTTCTTTGTCTTCTTCCATGTCAATGATGATGAAATCTGTTGGGAGAATTAGTTTGACGACTTTTACCAGCACATCTTCAACAACACCTCTTGGAAATGCGAGTGTTCGGTCAGCAAGTTGCAATGAAACTGAGGTAGGGATTGCTTCTCCAATCTGCAGTTTCCTGTAAATAGAAAAAGGCATTAAGTTAACACTGGCTCCTAAATCACATAAAGCCTTACCGATGTAATGTTCTCCAATGGTGCATGGGACAGTGAAACTGCTAGGATCTTTCAACTTCGGGGGAAGTTTCCTCTGAATGATGGCGCTGCATTCTTCCGTTAATGTTACTGTTTCGTAGTCTCCCAATCTTCGTTTTCGTGAAAGAATGTCTTTCGTGAATTTTACATAGCTGGGCATTTCTTCCAAGGCTTCTGCAAATGGAATGTTGATGTGAAGCTTTTTGAACACCTCCAGGAATCGAGCAAACTGCTTGTCCAGTTTGTTTTTCTGAAGTCGTTGAGGAAAAGGTGGAGGTGGAATGATCTGTTCTTTTTCCTTTGCTTCTTTTTCCTCTATCTGTGGAACTGCATCTTTTGGAACTTCCTCAATTGTTGCTTTGATTCCAACATCTTTATTAATCTCAGTACCACTTTTTAAGGTAATAGCTTGATATTGCTCCTTCCCTCGGTTCCTTGGATTTGGTTCTGTGTTTCTGGGAAGATTACCTAGCGGTCTGTAACTCTGAGCGTTGGCCAGTCGTCCGATTTGATTCTCCAGTGCTTTGATGGAAGCTGATTGGCTCTGAAACTTACCATCGTACTTTTTTAACTGATTCAGCACTTTTGCTATTCCTGGTTCATTTATCTGTTCTTGGCCTTTGTTTTGTTGCTGGAATCCAGGTGGTGGATAGTTCTGCTGTTGGAATCCTGGTGGTGGATTGTTCTTTTGCCCTGAATTGTTGCTCCATGAAAAATTAGGATGATTCCTCCACCATGGGTTATAGGTGTTGGAATATGGATTGTTCCCATGTCTGTTGAAATTTTTGACATAATTCACTGTCTCTTCAAGTTGGTTTGGTTCTGGTGCTCCTCCATATGGTGAACTTGTGGATCCAGTGGTAAGAGTCTCCATGAATTTGCATATCTGATCCAGCTTGGTGTTGACTGCTGTATTGGCTCCACTTTCATAAATTCATGTAAATCTTTGGATCATGCTCCTTTCTGTTGGCCACAAGGAATTGTTGTTGGCCATTTCTTCGATTAGGTCCAACGCTTGATCTTCTCCTTTAGCCATTAAAGCTCCACCAGCAGCAGCATCGATTGTGGTTCTCATTATTCCAAAAAGTCCATTATAGAATGTTTGGACTTGAAGCCATTTTGGAATCTCATTGTGAGGACATTTCCGCAGCAAATCTTTGTACCTTTCCTAAGCTTCGTAAAGAGTTTCTGAGTCTTGTTGCACAAAGGATGTGATGTCATTCCTCAGTTTTCCAGTTCTAGCTGGTGGAAAGTACTTTGCAAGAAATTTGGTTGCTAAAGTGTTCCAAGTTTTGATGGAACCTGCTAGGAGTGAATGTAGCCAAGCTTTAGCTCTGTCCTTCAAGGAGTATGGGAAAACACGCAGTCTCATTGCTTCTTCAGCTTCTCGGTTGTAATTGAAAGTGTCGCAAACTTCCAGGAAGTTGCTGATGTGGGCATTGGGATCTTCAGTTTCATTTCCCCCAAACTGTACTGACTGCTGAATCATCTGGATGCATGTTTTGATGTCACCTGCATTTGCTGGTAAGGGAGGAAGTACAATACAAGAAATGAGTCTGTCAACCACCGGAATGGTTCTGTCTCGATTGGGAATCGGTGGTGCAACGTTCAAAGGTTCAGGCTCCATGTTGACTAAAGCTTATTGGCCTTCTCGCCTTTCTCTTCACAACTGTCTGATGGTTCTTTCAATTTCCGGGTCAAGCGGTCGGAGTTCAAAGTTTCTAGTTCGTCTCATGAAGTTTCTGAGAACCTGAAACACAAGAAAACAAAAACAATAAGTAAAAAGAAATTAGATACAAGTAAAAGTATCTAACCTCTAAACTAATAGTGAAAGATAATTAAGTCCCCGGTAACGGCGCCAAAAACTTGACCGGTGCGTAATCACACGCGTATAACGCAAGCGCACGTATCGTTCAAGTAGTATAAAAAGTATCGATCCCACGAGGAATTAATACCTAAGCTATTAATTTTATGAGGTCAAATGATTACTAGTATCTAACAGGTTGTTTGATAGATTTGAAAAGGTGACGATTCTAAATTTAAAAATAAGTAAATAAAATTGTTCGAAAGTAGGTTTAAGAAAATTCAATATTAAAAACTATCTAGGGTTGTGATTTCTTCCAATATTATTTTAAAGATGAAGTGGTTATCTTATATTTGGGTAAAATATTGATTTATTAACCTGGAACACTAAATTATTTAAAAGCCTCTTCTGATGGTCAACTACAAATATCCAGTATAACCCAATTGAACCATATGTCTATGTCAACCAAATTACCTGGATTAATTTAGATTAAGTTCCAATTATGGCTACCCCTGCCCGACAGGTATATTCCTATCCTGTAAGGAAATCTATTAAAGGGTTATCTATCCTCAAAGAAGATTGTGAGCTATTGAGTCTAAGGTTTTAAACTTAAAATCCCTATGTCTAGTTCATTTTAAGTTTACCAGTTCAATTTTATTAATGGCCAGTTAATAAAAAGCATTAATATTAAGACTCAATAAATAAACCTTTATATTACCCAAACTATAATTTAACCTCTTATAAACCGGTGATATTGGATGTCATCACAACCCCAGATAGCTGGCTTAGTTATGACACATATTTACAAGTAGTAAAAAAAAATAAATGACAAAAAGTAAAATACTAAAAATTAAATACTGAAAAAGTAAATTGTTGAAAAGTAAATAAAGTAAAAGTAAAAGTAAAAAGTAAAAGTAAAAGTAAAAAGTAAAAAGTAAAAAAAAAAAAAAAAGTAAATTACTGAAAGTAAATTGCTGAAAAGTAATAATAAAAGCTTTACCTTTTACCCCAGCAAGGGGGAGTTACCTCCTCATTGCTTGAAAAATAAAAACTGCAAAAGTAAAGAAAGAAAATGTTTGTGCGTAAAAGTAAATTGCGGAAAGTAAAAACTGAAAAGTAAAGAAAAGAAAGTGCAAAAGCGGAAATTAATTACTGGAAGCTGTAAATAAACAAACAAGATACAATCTTCTTATTTATTCATTAGGAATTTCAAAGAAGAAAGTATGAATTTTACAAATGAAATGGCTTGGTATTTATAGGCAAAATTTTGCCACCATCAAATCATCCATCAAATTCTTCACCAAATCCATTATTAATTTCTCCACTAATTACTCCACCAAATCCATTATTAATTGCTCCACTAATTGCTTATCATGTTTGGTGGTGATTTGATAATTTTTTTAATTTATTTTTTAATTTATTTTTTGCTTTGAAAATAACTTTAATAATTATACACAACAAACTTCTGGATGGTTCATCAATTTCGGTCATGAAATCTTAAGAATTCGAAATTATTTTATCTTTCAACGTTTTATATCTTCGAGTCTTCTTTAATCTGGCACTTGAATCAGCTCAATCCGACATCGGAGTAAAACGTTATGCCCAAAATACGACAGATGTGCAAAACTGGAATTTCCAAAACTGCACTTTGTCAAAAACGCCCTTTCAAGTTTCCAATCTCCAAAATTAAAATATCAAGTCCAATAATTGCCCATATTTGACCCATATTTCGTCCTAAATGATTTCATTGAGACCCGATATTATTTTATCTGCAAAATAAACTAAAACACATCAAAACGTTCATCAAACCGAGAAACTAAACAAAATATTAAGTTAATGGGGCGGTAAATATTGATATATTTTCCGCTCATCACATCAAAAACTTGACCGGCGTAAACACACACGTATAACGCAAGCTCACGTATCGTTCAAGTAGTATAAAAATATCGATCTCGCGAGGACTTAATTCCTACTGTTGTCATTAATTATTGAATATATTTATTTACAAATATCTAATTAAATGGAGAAGAGAATGATTGTTTGATTGGTTGAATGTGGTTTTCCTTAATTAAAATAAATAAAATAAACAAAAAAAAAATACTAAGGAAAATAACAAAAGACACAAAGATCTAGGGTTGTGAATCTTTCTAATATCTTTTAAAAGATGAAGTGATTATTTTATGTTTGTGTAATAAATTGGTTTACTAACCTGGAACACGAAATTATGCGAAAGCCTCTGTCGATGGTCAGACGCAAATACCCAGTTTAACCCAATTGAACCATATGTCTATGTCAACCAAATTATCTGGATTTATTAAGTTTAAGTTCAAATTATGGCTATCCTCGCCCGACAGGTATATGTCTATCCTGTAAAGAAATCTATTAAAGGGTTATCTATCCTCAAAGAAGATCGTGGGCTATTAAGTCTAAGGCTGAAAAATAAAATCTCTATGTCTAGTTCATTTTAGATTTACCAGATCAATCTTATTGGTGATCAGACAACAAGAAGCATTAAGCTTAAGACTTAATAAGTAAACCTTTAAATTACCCAAACTATAAAATAACCACTTATAAACCGGTGATATTAGAATTCATCACAACCTCAGATAACTAACACATAACTAGGGCTAATAAAAACTTAAAAGTAAAAGACATAAAGTAAAAATGCTGAAAAGTAAAAGACATAAAGTAAAAGCTGAAAAGTATAATAAAATAAAATGCTAAGGTAAAAGGAATTACTTTTACTATTTACTAATTTAGATATCTCCCATAAAATAATATATAAACTTGTGATAATATTACCAACCGACCAATCTGGCGGTATCCTTTTTAAGTCAATATTTTAAATAGTGAATATATTATTTTTAAGGGAGATTAATCTAAATAGTAACAGTAAAAGAATTACATTTCACCCTAGCTGGGGAAGTTACCTCCTCATAGTGAATAGTAAAAACTGTAAAAAGTAAAAAATTAATAAATTACTATATTAACAAAACGTAATTAAAATTATTTACAAAACTAAAAACTAAAAAAAATTAAAAACTAAAAGAAACTAGAGAGAGAAACTTTCTCTTTACATCAAAGAGATGAGAGAGAGTGGTGTGCCTAAAACTGAAATTTGAAGCTCTATTTATAGGCGCGGATAGGCATCTGGCGTCGCGATGCCAAGGGCTTTGGCGTCGCTACGATGACTTCTGTCGACGTGGCACGCTCTGGTTCGTCGGTTGCAGATTCTGGATAAGGTGACACGTGGCAAAGTGGTTGGGGCTCAATTATTGTGACACGTGGCGGCTTCTGATTGGTCCGCTAGATTCTTATCCGATGACGTGGCACTGTTCATGATAACTCAATAATTGTGATGACGTCATTGATGGCGTCATGATGATGTGGCAGTGGTGATTGTCGGCAACTTGAGATGATGACACGTGGCATGCGCATGTTAGCAGATCTTCTGTGATGGTGACACGTGGCACGGCGCACGTTAGCAAATTCAACTTTTCAGATGCTGACACGTGGACCAGGCGCACGTTAGGCGTCGCGACGCACTTAAAATTACGATTTTGCCCCTTTTCGTCCATTTTTCACTGTTTTGGCTCAAATCACCTCCAGAGTGTCCTGAAACTTTATTTATCTACAAAATAACACAAAACACATCAAAATATTCACAAAACTCAAGAAACTATACAAAATATTAGGTTAAATGAGTGGGTATTACTGATAGATTTACCACTCATCACACCCCCAAACCTAACATTTTGCTAGTCCTCGAGCAAAACATAAAATAAAATAACATAAATAAATTAACTAAGCCACTTTCGTAGGGATCACGGTTGCATTTAGCGTATGCAACAAGCCTTTAAACCCCTAGGTGTCCCTAGTGGACGAGTTGTAGTCTCGTGAGGGTTTTACAGCAATGATACCCACAAACATTTTACAAAAGTAAAAAGGTAGTAAAACTAATGCACACAAAAGCAAAAAGACAAAATAATAGATATATAAACAACGTCCTCAGAGAATGTTCAGCATCAAAGTTAGAGGAACCTTCAAAATGCATATTCCAACTAAAATCCTTTCTTTGAACAACATATCTAAATCAGACTCAAAGTGTGTGTGTGAATAGTCCAGTAAACAGTTTCGACTCTAAGTTGTCAACCTGGTGATTTCGTCTCAATTCTCAGTAGTTAATGGGTCAAACCAATCTGAGTATCTAAAGTTGTTCTGTTTACTATAATCAACACAGGTGAGGTATATGTGGATTCCAAAATAAGTCCCCGGTAACGGCGCCAAAAACTTGACCGGTGCGTAATCACACGCGTATAACGCAAGCGCACGTATCGTTCAAGTAGTATAAAAAGTATCGATCCCACGAGGACTTAATACCTAAGCTATTAATTTTATGAGGTCAAATGATTACTAGTATCTAACATGTTGTTTGATAGATTTGAAAAGGTGATGATTCTAAATTTAAAAATAAGTAAATAAAATTGTTCGAAAGTAGGTTTAAGAAAATTCAATATTAAAAACTATATAGGGTTGTGATTTCTTCCAATATCATTTTAAAGATGAAGTGGTTATCTTATAGTTGGGTAAAATATTAATTTATTAACCTGGAATACTAAATTATGTAAAAGCCTCTTCCGATGGTCAACTACAAATATCCAGTATAACCCAATTGAACCATATGTCTATGTCAACCAAATTACCTGGATTTATTAAGATTAAGTTCCAATTATGGCTAACCCCGCCCGACAGGTATATTCCTATCCTGTAAGGAAATCTATTAAACGGTTATCTATCCTCAAGGAAGATCGTGGGCTATTGAGTCTAAGGTTTTAAACTTAAAATCCCTATGTCTAGTTCATTTTAAGATTACCAGTTCAATTTTATTAATGGATCTTCATATGCTCAGTTTGCAGATATTATCGACATACATAGTAACATACAGACATGAGCTAAAATTGAAAAGTTTGTAATATTCAGTGCTCTAGTTTAATTGAAGGAAGCATCTCAAAAAGGAAAAGTAAATTACTGAAAGTAAATTGAAGAAAAGTAAATTGCTGAAATTAAATAAAGTAAAAGTACAATAAAAGAAAATGTTGCGGTTAGAAGATCAACTTTTATTTCTACTATTTTAGATATCTCCCTTAATATAATATATTAACTTTGCGTGATAATTACCAACCAGCCATATAGGCGGTATCCTGATTAAGTCAAATTAATAATTAATTACCAACTGACCAACCAGGCGGTATCCATACTTAGTCAGGTTAAAACCAATTTATAATTAATTTCCAACCGGCCAATATAGCGGTATCCTCATTAAGTTAGGTTTTAAATAGTTTATATTTTATATTTAAGGGAGATTAATCTAGATAGAAATAATAAAAGCTTTACCTTTTACCCCAGCAAGGGGGAGTTACCTCCTCATTGCTTGAAAAATAAAAACTGCAAAAGTAAAGAAAAAAAGATTTGTGCGTAAAAGTAAATTGCGGAAAGTAAAAACTGAAAAGTAAAGAAAAAAAAGTGTGAAAGCGGAAGTTAATTACTGGAAGCTGTAAATAAACAAACAAGATACAATCTTCTTATTTATTCATTAGGAATTTCAAAGAAGAAAGTATGAATTTTACAAATGAAATGGCTTGGTATTTATAGGCAAAATTTTGCCTCCATCAAATCATCCATCAAATTCTTCACCAAATCCATTATTAATTTCTCCACTAATTACTCCACCAAATCCATTATTAATTGCTCCACTAATTGCTTATCATGTTTGGTGGTGATTTGATAATTTTTATAATTTATTTATTAATTTATTTTTTGCTTTGAAAATGACTTTAATAATTATACACAACACACTTCTGGATGGTTCATCAATTTCAGTCATAAATTCTTCAGAATTAGAAATTATTTTGTCTTTCAAAGTTGTAGATCTTCGAGTCTTCTTTAATCAGGCACTTGAATCAGCTCAATCCGATATCAGATTAAAAAGTTATGTCCAAAATACGACAGATGTGCAAAATTGGAATTTCCAAAACTGCACTTTGTCAAAAACGCCCTTTCAAGTTTCCAATCTCCAAAATTAAAATATTAAGTCCAATAATTGCCCTTATTTGACCCATATTTCGTCCTAAATGATTTCATTGAGACCCGATATTATTTTATCTGCAAAATAAACTAAAACACATCAAAACATTCATCAAACCCGAGAAACTAAACAAAATATTAAGTTAAAGGGGCGGTAAATATTGATATATTTTCCGCTCATCACACCCCCAAACCTAACATTTTTCTAGTCCTCGAGCAAAAAACAAAAAAAAAAAAAATTAAACTAAGCCACTTTCGTAGGGATCACGGTTGCATTTAGCGTATGAAACAAGCCTTTAAACCCCTAGGTGTCCCTAGTGGACGAGTTGTAGTCTCGTGAGGGTTTACTGCAATGATACCCACAAACATTTTATAAAAGTAAAAATGTAATAAAACTAATGCACACAAAATCAAAAAGACAAGAGAAAATAGAATAAAGAAAGTTAGTGACTAATCAGGTGTAACTTCTACTCCAAGTTACTCGTTGTTTTGTTTCTTTCTAAATTACCGAATAAGTAAATTCTCCGATTATATTTACCATTCTCCATATACATAGCCAACAAAATATTAAACACTCATTTTTGCCCACAACAGTCATAAGTGCAGTTGAGAAGAGTGTAATATTTTTGTCCTGAAGTTTTATCAGAATTCACACCTTTTTGTAGCAATGGAATAATTTTTCTGATTTTTTTTTCTTTTTTCCTATATTTTTTATTTATATAAAATACCTTCCATCTATGTAACGAGCTTGGGCCGGTGGCTCCCAAACCAGTTGGCTTTAGGGCACCAGGTGTTAAGACACCCCTACGGACTTAATTACTCAGACTTCAGATATATATATTTTTGCAGCATCTTTGATCCATGTAGCGAGCTTTGGGCCAGTGACTCCCAACCAATTGGCTTTAGGGCACTAGGTGTTAAAACACCCTTACAGACTTAATAACTCGGATCTCAGACGTTTTTTTTTTTTATTTACTCCATCACTTTTTGAGATGCTTCCTCCAATTAAACTAGAGCACTGAATATTACAAACTTTTCAATTTTAGCTCATGTCCGTATGTTACTATGTATGTTGATAATATCTGCAAACTGAGCATATGAATATCCATTTTAATCAGTATTATGGAGAATTCACAAATTAAATAATTCAAAAGGAAATAAACAAAAATTAACTTGTTTCGAAATAGGTTTGAGATACGTCTCAGGAGTGGAAACTCCTTACTCAGCTATCTCTTACCAATTTCACCTTTTTAGTCAAAACAAAAACACAAAATATTTTTGTAATTTTTGAAAAATTTTCAATTTTTTTTTTGTATTTTTCGAAAAAAATTGGACTAAAAAATAAAAACAACACACAACTAAAAATAAGATATTAATCAACTAATTCCCTCCCCCAAACCTAAATGAGACATTATCCCCAATGTCTTAAACGGAAGAAGAAGAGTTTAGAAGATAATACCTGATTAGCTGAAATTCTACAGGAAATTAAATGTTAAGATCCAGATTAATCCGACGCAGTCATGTTGGTGATGCAAGCTTCAAGTGTATCTGTGGGATTTGGCTCAGTATTTTGAATGATACTATCAACAACATCAACTCTGAAACATTCTTCTTCCTTTTCATCACTCGGGAATTTCATGGCTTTGAAAACATTAAAGGTCATTTCTTGGTCCTGCACTTTCATGGTCAGTTCTCCTTTTTGCACATCAATCACAGTTTTACCTGTAGCCAAGAATGGTCTCCCAAGAATGTTAGGTATTTCTTTGTCTTCTTCCATGTCAAGGATGATGAAATCTGCTGGGAGAATTAGTTTGTCGACTTTGACCAGCACATCTTCAACAACACCTCTTGGAAATGCAAGTGTTCGGTCAGTAAGTTGCAATGAAACTGAGGTAGGCATTGCTTCTCCAATCTGCAGTTTCCTGTAAATAGAAAAATGCATTAAGTTAACACTGGCTCCTAAATCACATAAAGCCTTACCGATGTAATGTTCTCCAATGGTGCATGGGACAGTGAAACTGCCAAGATCTTTCAACTTCGGGGGAAGTTTCCTCTGAATGATGGCGCTGCATTCTTCCGTTAATGCTACTGTTTCGTAGACTCCCAATCTTCATTTTCGTGAAAGAATGTCTTTCATGAATTTTACATAGCTGGGCATTTCTTCCAAGGCTTCTACAAATGGAATGTTGATGTGAAGCTTTTTGAACACCTCCAGGAATCGAGCAAACTGCTTGTCCAATTTGTTTTTCTAAAGTCGTTGAGGAAAAGGTGGAGGTGGAATGATCTGTTCTTTTTCCTTTGCTTCTTTTTCCTCCATCTGTAGAACTGCATCTTTTGGAACTTCCTCAATTGTTGCTTTGATTCCAACATCTTTATTGATCTCAGTACCACTTTTTAAGGTAATAGCTTGACATTGCTCCTTCCCTCGGTTCCTTGGATTTAGTTCTGTATTGCTGGGAAGATTACCTAGCGATCTGTAACTCTGAGCGTTGGCCAATTGTCCGATTTGATTCTCCAGTGCTTTGATGGAAGCTAATTGGCTCTAAAACATAGCATCGTACTTTTTTAACTGATTCAGCACTTCTGATATTCCTGGTTCATTTATCTGTTCTTGGCCTTTGTTCTGTTGCTGGAATCTAGGTGGTGGATAATTCTGCTGTTGGAATCCTGCTGGTGGATTGTTCTTTTGCCCTGAATTGTTGCTCCATGAAAAATTCGAATGATTCCTCCACCCTGGGTTGTAGGAGTTGGAATATGGATTGTTCCCCTGTCTGTTGAAATTGTTGACATAATTCATTGTCTCTTCAAGTTGGTTTTGTTCTGGTGCTCCTCCATATGGTGAACTTGTAGATCCAGTGGTAAGAGTCTCCATGAATTTGCATATCTGATCCAGCTTGGTGTTGACAGCTGTATTGGCTCCACTTTCATAAATTCCTGCAATTCTTTGGATCATGCTCCTTTCTGTTAGCCACAAGGAATTATTATTGGCCATTTCTTCGATTAGGTCCCAGGCTTGATCTTCTCCTTTTGCCATTAAAGCTCCTCCAGTAGCAGCATCGATTGTGGTTCTCATTATTCTAGAAAGTCAATTATAGAATGTTTGGACTTGAAGCCATTTTGGAATCTCATAGTGAGGACATTTCCGGAGCAAATCTTTGTACCTTTCCCAAGCTTCGTAAAGAGTTTCTGAGTCTTGTTGCACAAAGGATGTGATGTCATTCCTCAGTTTTCCAGTTCTGGCTGGTGGAAAGTACTTTGCAAGAAATTTGATGGCTAAAGTGTTCCAAGTTGTGATGGAACCTGCTGGTAGTGAATGTAGCCAAGCTTTAGCTCTGTCCTTCAAGGAGTATGGGAAAACACGCAGTCTCATTGCTTCTTCAGCTTCTCGGTTGTAATTGAAAGTGCCGCAAACTTCCAGGAAGTTGCTGATGTGGGCATTGGGATCTTCAGTTGCATTTCCCCCAAACTGTATTGACTGCTGAATCATCTAGATTCATGTTTTGATGTCACCTGCAGTTGCTGGTAAGGGAGGAAGTACAATACAAGAAATGAGTCTGTCAACCACCGGAATGGTTCTGTCTCGAATGGGAATCGGTGGTGCAACGTTCAAAGGTTCAGGTTCCATGTTGACTAAAGCTTATTGGCCTTCTCGCCTATCCATTCTCAACTGTCTGATGGTTCTTTCAATTTCCGGGTCAAGCGGTCAGAGTTCAAAGCTTCTAGTTCGTCACATGAAGTTTCTGAGAACCTGAAACACAAGAAAACAAAAACAATATGTAAAAAGAAATTAGATACAAGTAAAAGTATCTAACCTCTAAACTAATAGTGAAAGATAATTAAGTCCCCGGTAACGGCGCCAAAAACTTGACCGATGCGTAATCACACGCGTATAACTATCTAACCTCTAAACTAATAGTGAAAGATAATTAAGTCCCCGGCAACGGCGCCAAAAACTTGACCGATGCGTAATCACACGCGTATAACACAAGCCCACGTATCGTTCAAGTAATATAAAAAGTATCGATCCCACGAGGACTTAATACCTAAGCTATTAATTTTATGAGGTCAAATAATTACTAGTATCTAACAGGTTGTTTGATAGATTGGGAAAGGTGACGATTCTAAATTTAAAAATAAGTAAATAAAATTGTTCGAAAGTAGGTTTAAGAAAATTCAATATTAAAAACTATCTAGGGTTGTGATTTCTTCCAATATCATTTTAAAGATGAAGTGGTTATCTTATAGTTGGGTAAAATATAGATTTATTAACCTGGAACACTAAATTATGTAAAAGCCTTCTCCGATGGTCAACTACAAATATCCAGTATAACCCAATTGAACCATATTTCTATGTCAACCAAATTACCTGGATTTATTAAGATTAAGTTCCAATTATGGCTACCCCCGCCCGACAGGTATTGATGAATGGTATTTCTATCACTATTTCTATCATTATTTCCCACTCATTTAACCTAATATTTTTGTATAGTTTCTTGAGTTTTGTGGATATTTTGATGTGTTTTGTGTTATTTTGTAGATAAATAAAATTTCTGGACATTCTGGAGGTGATTTGGACCAAAATAGTGAAAATTGGGAAAATGACATTTTGGTAATTTGGGCGCGTCGCGACACGGGAAGCCTACCGGGGTCTATAAATTGAGCTCGAGATTTCAGTTTTTGATGCACCACTCTCTATCTTCTCTTTGATGTAAAGAGAGAGTTTCTCTCTCTAGTTTCTTTTAGTTTTTAGTTTTAAATTTTAGTTTTGTAAATAATTTTAATTACGTTTTGTAATAATAGTAATTTACTTTTTACTTTTTATTTTTTACAGTTTTTACTATTCACTATGAGGAGGTAACTTCCCCAGCTAGGGTGAAAGGTAATTATTTTACTGTTACTATTTAGATTAATCTCCCTTAAAAATAATATATTCACTATTTAAAATATTGACTTAAAAAGGATACCGCTATATTAGTCGGTTGGTAAATTAATTTTAATCTGGTTTAAACCTGAGTAATCAAGGATACCGCCAGATTGGTCGGTTGGTAATTTAATTTTGGTTCCGCCTTTATGGCTGGTTTATGGACAAATATTACCGCCTTAATGGCTGGTTGGACTTAATTTGACTTAATCAGGATACCGCCAGACTGGTCGGTTGGTAATATTATCACAAGTTTATATATTATTTTATAGGAGATATTTAAATTAGTAGTAGTAAAAGTAATTCATTTTACCTTAGAATTTTATTTTATTTTACTTTTCAGCTTTTACTTTATGTCTTTTACTTTTCAGCATTTTTACTTTATGTCTTTTACTTTTAAGTTTTTACTAACCCTAGTTATGTGTTAGTTATCTGGGGTTGTGATGAATTCTAATATCACCGGTTTATATGGGGTTATTTTATAGTTTGGGTAATTTAAAGGTTTACTTATTAAGTCTTAAGCTTAATGCTTCTTGTTGTCTGATTACCAATAAGATTGATGTGGTAAATCTAAAATGAACTAGACATAGGGATTTTAGGTTTCAGCCTTAGACTTAATAGCCCACGATCTTCTTTGAGGATAGATAACCCTTTAAAAGATTTCCTTACAGGATAGACATATACCTGTCGGGGGGTAGCCATAATTGGAACTTAAACTTAATGAATCCAGATAATTTGGTTGACATAGACATATGGTTCAATTGGGTTAAACTGGGTATTTACGTCTGACCATCGACAGAGGCTTTTGCATAATTTAGTGTTCCAGGTTAGTAAACTGATTTATTACACAAACATGAAATAACCACTTCATCTTTTAAATGATATTAGAATGATTCACAACCCTAGATCTTTGTGTCTTTTGTTATTTTCCTTAGTATTTTCTTTTGTCTTTTTATTTATTAATTTATTTATTTTGCAAAACTACAATCAACCAATCAATCAAGCAATCATTCTCTTCACCCTCAATTAGATATTTGTAAATAAATAGATTCAATAATTAATAACAACAGTTGGAATTAAGTCCTTGTGGGATCGATATTTTTATACTACTTGAACGATAAGTGCGCTTGCGTTATACGTGTGTGTTTACGCCGGTCAAGTTTTTGGCGTCGTTGCCGGGGACTTATTTTTCTTGAGTTATTAATTTTGAAGCTATCTAATTTACTTGTATCTAATTTTCTTTATCTGTAATTTTTATTTCTATATTGTATTTTTAGGTAATTGAAAAAATGGAACATTATTGGGAGATCGAGAAATTACGAGCCTTACAAGAAGATACACCCCAAATCTGGGAGCAACAGTCTGGTTTTCTGAGGCCTGTTATCCAGCCCAACAATTATCACTGGATGCCAGAACCAAGTAATTTTACATTTGCTCAACAGAACGAAATAGGGAGCTGTGCAATATGTGATGGTAACCACCCGAGCGATCAATGTATATACCTTTCAGAGTGGCATAATTATTGGAATCATTCTAGGTACGAGGAACCATCACATTTTCCATCTTATCCACCATCTACCTACGATCTTCATCAACAATCAGAACCATCAGAGGAAGATCAGTTGATTCAAATGCTCAAAGATTGGTTCGAGGAATGGGAAGCTCAATTTGATGTACAAATTCAGAGTCAAGCAACGTCTATACAGAGAATGACAGATCAAGTTAGACAATTAACAGAGAACCTGAATCACATATCTCATGGAGCAAATTCAAATACTACTGAAGAAGCCTTTCAATATCATGAGATTCATCATAACATCATAACAGAGGATGAGGCTGAGCAGTATCAAGAATCAGAGGTTGACAATTTTGAAGCATGTATTTCACAGATGACAGATGAAGAGCTGAATGCAGAAATTTTCAAATACATCTGTGAAGAAAAGGTGGAGCAAGAAACAGAGCAAATGGAGGAGCAAATGTCTGACCTTAATAAAGATCCAGAGCATTCAGGAGAAACATCGATGTTTTGGGGAGTACAAATCAAAGATATCACCCAGAAGCTTGACAGAATGGAACTCCCATTCCAAGTCAAGCACCATACGAGACCTCCTGATTTTCATTCTTTCTTTTCAGGAACCACTGGAGCAACAAAGATAAAAAAGGTGGCACAAACACTGAATGAGACAAAATTCTTTTTGCCACTTTATTGTTGGAAGAGACCATTCAAAAGCAATGCTCATGGGATTGTCTTTAATCGGACATCCAAAACAACACTGAAACCTCATTGACAGATAGATTTCAGTCACGTCTGGCTGAAGACGAAAAATTTAGCGCTAGCTGGGAGGCAACCCATGAAATTTGTTGTAATTTCTGTTTTCATATTTTGTGTATACATATTGTGGAGTTTTTAATTTTGTGTGTTATTTTTGTAGGTAAAAGCACAAACGAAGCATTTTAAGACAGAAGGAATGGTGTTTGGCAATCAAAGATGAGAAACAATTCATTAGCGATGGCTGAGTTAGGAATGAAATCTTGAGACGCATCCTAATGAATTTATGTTAAGCGAGTGGCGTATTGTGTACATAATTCTGTTGCCTTAATTATTGCTTTGATTCGCTTTTCTGTTGTAATTATCTTTATTTTCGTAGACAGGATCCAGACTTTTTGACCTTTCATGATTTCTTTTGTTGTTTAGCTAACAAACATCCTTTGGAAGATACTATTGCTATTATTACTTACCCTTTTTCAGGTACTATAAATTCAACCCGTCATTTCACTTTTGAAGGCATCCAGAGTTGAGAAAGAAATAAGGAGTAAAACATGGAAGCCACTTCAAGAAGACGAGTTGAAAACATCTGTGTGTTTTGCGGTAGTAGTGTTGGTACTAAACCACAATACGTTGAAGCAGCACATGAATTGGGTCAAGTCTTAGCTGCAAGGAATATGCACTTAATATATGGCGGAGGAAATCTTGGACTTATGGGGATCGTTTCAAAGGCTGTACAGGAATGAGTCAATCACGTTTTGGGAATCATCCCAAAACCCTTGGCAGAGGCAAATCTTATTGAACCATCAAACGAAGAGGAATTGATCGTGCCAGGTATGTCTGAACGATTGGTAGAAATAATTAACCGTGCTGATGCTTTTATTGCTTTGCCAAGTGGCTTGGGTACATTGGAGGAAATTTTTATTGTGCTATCTTGGGCGAACCTGAACATACACTAGAAACCAATTGGACTGCTCAACGTTGATGGATTTTATGATTTTCTTTGTGTGTTCTTGATGATGCTCGAAGAAATGGGTTCGTGTCAAAACCTTTAAAAGAACTCCTCTTTACTGCCAGAACTGCTCCGGATCTAATAGACCAACTCATAGCCAATGAACCACGAGTTGACCTTATCATTTCAAAGATAAATTGGTCCGAGGACGATCGTGGTAAGAGGCGTCGTGTTAATCTGGATCTTAACCTTTAATTTCCTGTCGATTTTCAGCTAACCAGGTACGACCTTCTTAACTCTCCTTTTACTGTTTAAGACATTGGGGACAATGTCTCATTTAGGTTTGGGGGAGGGAATTAGTGGATTAGTACCTTATTTTTAGTTTGTATGTTGTTTTTATTTTTAGTCCAAAGTTTTTCGAAAAATACAAAAAAATTGAAAAATTTTCAAAAATTACAAAAATATTTTGTGTTTATGTGTTTTTATTTTGACTAAAAATGTGAAATTGGTAAGAGATAGCTGAGTAAGGAATTTCTACTCCTGAGACGTATCTCAAACCTATTTCGAAACAAGTTAATTTTTGTTTATTTCCTTTTAAATTATTTAATTTGTAAATTCTCTATAATACTGACTAAAATGGATCTTCATATGCTCAGTTGGCAGATATTATCAACATACATGGAAACATACGGACATGAGCTAAAATTGAAAAAGTTTGTAATATTCAGTGCTCTAGTTTAATCGGAGGAAGCATCTCAAAAAAAAGTGATGGAGTAAAAAAAATCTGAGATCCGAGTTATTAAGTCTGTAAGGGTGATCTAACACCTAGTGCCCTAAAACCAACTGGTTTGGGAGTCACTGGCCAAAAGCTCGCTACATGGATCAAAGATGCTGCAAAAATATATATATCTGAAGTCTGAGTAATTAAGTCCGTAGGGGTATCTTAACACCTGGTGCCCTAAATCCAACTGGTTTGGGAGCCACCGACCCAACACTCGCTACATAGATGGAAGATATTGTATATAAATAAAAAATAGAGAAAAATCAAAGAAAAAATCAGAAAAATGAGAAAAATTATTCCATTGCTGCAAAAAGGTGTGAATTCTGATAAAACTTTAGGACACAAATATTACTTTCTTATCAACTGCACTTATGACTGTTGTGGGCAAAAATGAGTTGTTTTATATTATGTTGGCTGTGTATATGAAGAATGACAAATATAATAGGAGAATTTACTTATTCGGTAATTTAGAAAGAAACAAAACAGCTAGTAACTTGAAGTAGAAGTTTCACCTGATTAGTCACTAACATCTTTATTCTTTTTTCCCTTGTCTTTTTGCTTTTGTGTGCATTAGTTTTACAACCTTTTTACTTTTGTAAAATGTTTGTGGGTATCATTGCTGTAAACCCTCACGAGACTACAACTCGTCCACTAGGGACACCTAGGGGTTTAAAGGCTTGTTGCATATGCTAAATGCAACTGTGATCCCTACGAAAGTGGCTTAGTTAATTTATTTATGTTATTTTACTCTATGTTTTGCTTAAGCACTAGCAAAATGTTAGGTTTGGGGGTGTGATGAGTGGTATTTCTATCACTATTTCCCACTCATTTAACCTAATATTTTGTATAGTTTCTTGAGTTTTATGGATATTTTGATGTGTTTTGTGTTATTTTGTAGATAAATAAAGTTTTAGGACATTCTGGAGGTGATTTGGACCAAAACAGTGAAAATTAGGAAAATGGCATTTTGGTAATTTGGGCGCGTCGCGACGCGGGAAGCCTACCGGGGTCTATAAATTGAGCTCGAGATTTCAGTTTTTGATACACCACTCTCTCTTCCCTTTGATGTAAAGAGAGAGTTTCTCTCTCTAGTTTCTTTTAGTTTTTAGTTTTTAATTTTAGTTTTGTAAATAATTTTAATTACGTTTTGTAATAATAGTAATTTAATTTTTACTTTTTACTTTTTACAATTTTTACTATTCACTATGAGGAGGTAACTTCCCCAGCTAGGGTGAAAGGTAATTCTTTTACTGTTACTATTTAGATTAATCTCCCTTAAAAATAATATATTAATTATTTAAAATATTGACTTAAAAGGATACCGCTATATTAGTCGGTTGGTAAATTAATTTTAATCTGGTTTAAACCTGAGTAATCAAGGATACCGCCAGATTGGTCGGTTGGTAATTTAATTTTGGTTCCGCCTTATGGCTGGTTTATGGACAAATATTACCGCCTTAATGGCTGGTTGGACTTAATTTGACTTAATCAGGATACCGCCAGACTGGTCGGTTGGTAATATTATCACAAGTTTATATATTATTTTATGGGAGATATCTAAATTAGTAGTAGTAAAAGTAATTCCTTTTACCTTTGCATTTTATTTTATTTTACTTTTCAGCTTTTATTTTATGTCTTTTACTTTTAAGTTTTTACTAGCCCTAGGTATGTGTTAGTTATCTGGGGTTGTGATGAATTCTAATATTACCGGTTTATAAGGGGTTATTTTATAGTTTGGGTAATTTAAAGGTTTACTTCTTAAGTCTTAAGCTTAATGCTTCTTGTTGTTGATCACCAATAAGATTGATGTGGTAAATCTAAAATGAACTAGACATAAGGATTTTAGGTTTCAGCCTTAGACTTAATAGCCCACAATCTTCTTTGAGGATAGATATCCCTTAATCAATCAAGCAATCATTCTCTTCACCCTCAATTAGATATTTTTAAATAAATAGATTCAATAATTAATAACAACAGTAGGAATTAAGTCCTCGTGGGATCGATATTTTTATATTACTTGAATGACACGTGCGCTTGCGTTATACGTTTGTGTTTACGCCGGTCAGGTATATTCCTATCCTGTAAGGAAATCTATTAAAGGGTTATCTATCCTCAAGGAAGATCGTGAGCTATTGAGTCTAAGGTTTTAAACTTAAAATCCGTATGTCTAGTTCATTTTAAGTTTACCAGTTTAATTTTATTAATGGCCAGTTAATAAAAAGCATTAATATTAAGACTCAATAAATAAACCTTTATATTACCCAAACTATAATTTAACCCCTTATAAACCGGTGATATTGGATTTCATCACAACCCCAGATAACTAGCTTAGTTACGACACATATTTACAAGTAGTAGTAAAAAAAATAAAAGACATAAAGTAAAATACTAAAAATTAAATACTAAAAAGTAAATTGTTGAAAAGTAAATAAAGTAAAAGTAAAAGTAAAAAGTAAAAAGTAAAAAAAATAAAAGTAAATTACTGAAAGTAAATTGCTGAAAAGTAAATTGATGAAATTAAATAAAGTAAAAGTACAATAAAAGAAAATATTGGGGTTAGAGGATCAACTTTTATTTCTACTATTTTAGATATCTCCCTTAATATAATATATTAACTTTACGTGATAATTACCAACCAGCCATATAGGCGGTATCCTGATTAAGTCAAATTAATAATTAATTACCAACCGACCAATCAGCGGTATCCATACTTAGTCAGATTTTAAATAGTTTATGTTTTATATTTAAGGGAAAATAATCTACATAGCAATAATAAAAGCTTTACCTTTTACCCCAGCAAGGGGGAGTTACCTCCTCATTGCTTGAAAAATAAAAACTGCAAAAGTAAAGAAAGAAAAGGTTTGTGCGTAAAAGTAAATTGCGGAAAGTAAAAACTGAAAAGTAAAGAAAAGAAAGTGTGAAAGCGGAAATTAATTACTGGAAGCTGTAAATAAACAAATAAGATACAATCTTCCTATTTATTCATTAGGAATTTCAAAGAAGAAAGTATGAATTTTACAAATAAAATGGCTTGGTATTTATAGGCAAATTTTGCCTCCATCAAATCATCCATCAAATTCTTCACCAAATCCATTATTAATTTCTCCACTAATTACTCCACCAAATCCATTATTAATTGCTCCACTAATTGCTTATCATGTTTGGTGGTGATTTGATAATTTTTATAATTTATTTATTATTTATTTTTTGCTTTGAAAATGACTTTAATAATTATACACAACACACTTCTAGATGGTTCATCAATTTCGGTCATGAAATCTTAGAAATCGAAATTATTTTGTCTTTAAAAGTTGTAGATCTTCGAGTCTTCCTTAATCTGGCACTTGAATCAGCTCAATCCGATATCGGAGTAAAAGGTTATGCCCAAAATACGACAGATGTGCAAAATTGGAATTTCCAAAACTGCACTTTGTCAAAAACGCCCTTTCAAGTTTCCAATCTCCAAAATTAAAATATCAAGTCCAATAATTGCCCTTATTTGACCCATATTTCATCTTAAATGATTTCATTGAGACCCGATATTATTTTATTTGCAAAATAAACTAAAACACATCAAAACGTTCATCAAACCAGAGAAACTAAACAAAATATTAAGTTAATGGGGCGGTAAATATTGATATATTTTCCGCTCATCACACCCCCAAACCTAACATTTTTCTAGTCCTCGAGCAAAGCAACAACAACAACAACAACAACAACAAAAATTAAACTGAGCTACTTTCGTAGGGATCACGGTTGCATTTAGCGTATGCAACAAGCCTTTAAACCCCTAGGTGTCCCTAGTGGACGAGTTGTAGTCTCGTGAGGGTTTACAGCAATGATACCCACAAACATTTTACAAAATTAATAAGGTAGTAAACTAATGCACACAAAAACAAAAAGACAAGAGAAAATATAATAAAGAAAGTTAGTGACTAATCAGGTGAAACTTCTACTCCAAGTTACTAGTTGTTTTGTTTCTTTCTAAATTACCGAATAAGTAAATTCTCCGATTATATTTACCATTCTCCATATACACAACCAACAAAATATAAACAACTCATTTTTGCCCACAACAGTCATAAGTGCAGTTGAAAGAGAATAATATTTTTGTCCTGAAGTTTTATCAGAATTCACACCTTTTTGTAGCAATGGAATAATTTTTCTGATTTTTTTCTGATTTTTTTTCTTTTTTCCTATATTTTTTATTTATATAAAATACCTTCCATCTATGTAACGAGCTTTGGGCCGGTGGCTCCCAAACCAGTTGGCTTTAGGGCACTAGGTGTTAAGACACCCCTATGGACTTAATTACTCAGACTTCGGATATATATATTTTTGCAGCATCTTTGATCCATGTAGCGAGCTTTGGGCCAGTGACTCCCAAACCAATTGGCTTTAGGGCACTAGGTGTTAAAACACCCTTACAGACTTAATAACTCGGATCTCAGACATTTTTTTTTTTTTTTTACTCCATCACTTTTTGAGATGCTTCCTCCAATTAAACTAGAGCACTGAATATTACAAACTTTTCACTTTTAGCTCATGTCCGTATGTTATTATGTATGTTGATAATATCTGCAAACTGAGCATATGAAGATCCATTTTAATCAGTATTATGGGGAATTCACAAATTAAATAATTCAAAAGGAAATAAACAAAAATTAACTTTTTTCGAAATAGGTTTGAGATACGTCTCAGGAGTGGAAACTCCTTACTCAGCTATCTCTTACCAATTTCACCTTTTTAGTCAAAACAAAAACACAAAATGTTTTTGTAATTTTTGAAAATTTTTCAATTTTTTTTTTGTATTTTTCGAAAAATTTTGGACTAAAAAATAAAAACAACACACAACTAAAAAGATGATATTAATCAACTAATTCCCTCCCCCAAACCTAAATGAGACATTGTCCCCAATGTCTTAAACGGTAGAAGAAGAGTTTAGAAGATAATACCTGATTAGCTGAAATTCTACAGGAAATTAAAGGTTAAGATCCAGATTAATCCGACGCCTCATACCACGATCGTCCTCTGACCAATTTATCTTTGAAATGATAGGGTCAACTTGTGGTTCATAGCCTAAGAGTTGGTCTATTAGATCCGGAGCAGTTCTGGCAGTAAAGATGAGTTCTTTCAAAGGTTTTGACACGAACCCATTTCTTCGGGCCATCATCAAGAAACACACAAAGAAAATCATAAAATCCATCAACGTTAAATAGCCCAATTGTTTCTGGTGTATGTTCAAGTTCGACCAGATAGCACTATAAAAATTTCCTCCAATGTGCCCAAGCCACCTGGCAAAGCAATAAAAGCATCAGTACGGTTAATCATTTCTACCAGTCGTTCAGACATACCTGGCACGATCAATTTCTCTCTGTTTGATGGTTCAATAAGATTGGCTTCTGCCAAGGGTTTTGGGATGATTCCCAAAACGTGGCTGCCTCTCTTCTGTACATCATTTGAAACGATCCCCATTAGTCCAAGATTGCCTCCGCCATATACTAAGTGCATATTTCTTGCAGCTAAGACTCGACCCAATTCTTGTGCTGCTTCTACGTATTATGGTTAGTACCAACACTACTACCGCAAAACACACAGATGTTTTCAACTCATCTTCTTGTAGTGGCTTCCATGTTTTACTCTGGATGTCTTCAAAAGTGCAATGATGAGTTGAATTTATAACACCTGAAAAGGATGAGTAAAATAATAGCACTAGTACCTGCCAAATGACAATTATTAGTTAAACAGTAAAATAAATCGTGATATTCAAAAAGGTCTGGATCCTGTCGGATAAAGTACAACAAAACAAATTACAATTATTAGGAAAAGACAAAGAGATAATTTACAAGAAAAGTTACGGCTTGATTGACGTCTATGCGTCAGGAACAAGCTTCCCATCCAATTTTCTTATAAATTGGCAAACATGGTCTTTTTGAGTCAGATTCCCAAGACTTAACCGTTGTCTTTCTTTTTGAAATTGTGTATGTAATTTGCGAATGGCTATGTGTACATATCCACTGGGATGCGTCTCAAGAGTCGATGATATTTATCTACAGACTCTTTACTCAAGCCATCCCTAATGAATTTAATTTTGTCTTCGCGATTATCAGATACCATTCCTAAAGAACGACAACGAGTATTGCAACGATTGTCATTAGGAACACCATGGATTGTTAGTAGTCTCATCCGTTACAATCGAGCTTTGTAAACTTTCATCAGAGATTTTTGAGAGAGAGAAGGAAATTGCTTGTGAAGATTTGCAAGAGCTTCTTCCATCTTGAAATGTCTTAATCTGTAAAAACTAAACACCAAATTAAATCACACCATATCACAATATATATAAAAATTGCATGGGTTGCCTCCCTGCGAGCGCTAATTTAGAGTCGTCAGCCAGACTTGACTTATCGAACGTTAAGTTGGATCTGAAAGTGTAACACTTTTTTTTATTGCTCAAATGATTCTCCCAGTAGTGCTTGACACGCTGACTATTAACTTTGAATGTGTTGTTGGTATTGGGATCCAGTAACTCAACCGCTCCATAAGGTAAAACTTGAGTGATCACAAATGGACCTGACCACATAGATTTCAACTTTCCAGGGAAAAGTTTCAACCTCAAGTTGTACAACAACACTTGCTGCCTTGGTTCCAACAGTCTGTGCACTATTTTTCGGTCATGCCATTTCTTTGTCTTTTCTTTGTATAATTTGGCATTCTCATAAGCATGTAGACGAAACTCCTCCAATTCGTTGAGTTGATGAAGTCGTTTCTCCCCTGCAGCTTGTGAATCAAGATTCAACTTCTTCACTACCCAGTACGCCTTGTGTTCAAGCTCAACTGGCAGATGGCATGCTTTCCCAAACACTAATCGATATGGGGACATACCAATGGGTGTCTTGTAGGCTGTTCGGTAGGCCCATAATGCATCATCTAGTTTTGTTGACCAGTCTCTCCTTGTTGATCCAACAGTTCTCTCCAAGATTCTTTTCATCTCTCTGTTTGAAACCTCAACTTTACCATTTGACTGTGGATGGTAAGCTGTGGCAACCTTGTGAGTAACTCCGTATTTGGATAGACGTGCATCAAAGTATTTGCTGCAGAAATGTGAGCCACCATCGTTGATGATTGCACGAGGTGTTCCGAACCGAGTGAAAATATTCTTTTTCAGGAATTTGATCACCACTTTTGAATCATTGGATGGCAGTGCAATTGCTTCAACCCATTTGGAGACGTAGTCTACAACAACCAGGATGTACAGGTTTCTGAATGATGGAACAAAGGGTCCCATGAAATCTATACCCGACACATCGAATATTTCCACTTCCAGAATATTTTGCAATGAACCTTCGTTTCTCCTGGAAATATTCCCCGTTCTCTGGCACCTGTCACATTGAAAAGCAAAAAGATAAGCATCTTTAAAAAGAGTGGGCCAGAACAAACCTGATTGAAGAACTTTTGTTGCAGTTTTATTTCCGCTGAAGTGTCCGCCATATGATGATGAATGACAGTGTTACAAAACACTGTTGACCTCCTCATTGGAACACATCGTCTCAATAATTGATCAGCACACCGTTTGAACATGTACGGTTCATCCCAGACGTAGTGCTTGACTTCTTTGAAGAACTTCTTCCGTTGCTGAGTTGTCCATTCCAAGGCCATTTTCCTGAAACAATGTAGTTGACATAATCAGCATACCAAGGGACTTCCTGTTGTTTCATGGCAAACAGTTGTTCATCTGGAAATGTTTCTTTGATTTTCAGTTCTTTGCCAGCTGTTTTTCCATTCTCAATCCTCGATAAGTGATCTGCCACCTGGTTTTCTGTCCCTCTCTTGTCTCGAATCTCCACGTCAAATTCTTGTAGAAGAAGTATCCAACGGATCAATCTGGGTTTGGCATCTTTCTTCGTGATCAAATATTTGATTGCTGAATGATCTGTGTAGACCACCACTTTGGGACCCAGCAGATAGGAGCGAAATTTGTCAAAAGCATTCACAACTGCGAGCAACTCTTTTTCGGTGGTTGTGTAGTTGAGTTGAGCTTCATTTAGAGTTCTGCTGGAATAATAAATGGTGTGGAAAATCTTTGCTTTACGTTGTCCCAAAAATGCACCTACAGCAAAATCGCTGGCATCGCACATCACTTCAAATGGAATGGTCCAGTCTGGTGCTACAATGATGGGGGCAGAAACCAGCTTCTGTTTTAAGATCTCAAAAGCTTTCTGGCATTCTCTGGTGAAGTTGAAAGGCACATCCTTCTCCAGAAGATTGCAAAGAGGTTTTGCAATTTTGGAAAATTCTTTGATAAATCTCATGTAAAAACCTGCATGTCCAAGAAAACTTCGGATACCTTTTACTGATGTTGGTGGAGGTAGTTTTTTAATTGTCTCTATCTTTGCTTTGTCTACCTCAATCCCCTTTTGTGAGATCCGGTGTCAAAGAACAATGCTTTCATGTACCATGAAGTGACATTTCTCCCAGTTGAGTACTAGGTTTGTATCTTCGCACCTTTGTAACACCTGTTCCAGATTTTGCAAGCAATGGTCAAAAGAATCTCCAAACACAGAAAAGTCATCCATGAATACCTCCATACTCTGCTCCAGCATGTCTGAGAATATGGCCATCATGCAACGCTAAAAAGTAGCTGGAGCATTACATAATCCAAATGGCATCCTGCGGAAAGCAAAAGTACCATAGGGACATGTAAATGTGGTTTTCTCCTGATCTTCTGGGGCGATGGAAATCTGATTGTACCCTGAATATCCATCAAGAAAGTAATAGAATTCATGTCCCGCCAATCTGTCTAACATCTGGTCAATGAATGGTAGCGGAAAATGGTCATTTCTCATGGTTTTATTCAACTTTCTGTAGTCCATGCATACTCTCCATCCAGTCACTATTCTTGTTGGAATCAACTCGTTCTTTTCATTGGTAACCATAGTAATTCCTCCTTTCTTCGGCACACACTGCATAGGACTTACCAACTCCTGTCTAAGATGGGGTAAATGATGCCAGCATCCAACCATTTGATGATTTCTTTCTTCACGACTTCCTTCATGATTGGATTGAGTCTCCGTTGATGTTCCACTGTGGGTTTGTACTCATCATTCATCATGATCTTGTGCATGCAAAATGATAGACTAATGCCTTGAATGTCTGCTATAGTCCAGCCAATGGATTTCTTGTGCTCTCGTAATACTCTCAGTAGTTTTTCTTCCTACTCCAATGTTAGTGAAGAAGAAATAATAACAGGTAATTCAGAAGAGTTTCCAATAAATGCATACCTGAGATGACTCGGAAGTAACTTCAGCTCCAACTGTGGTGGTTCTTCAATCGAGGGCTTGATCCAGTCTTTCTTTGGAAGTTCCAAGCTTTCAACTGGTGGTGTTGCTTTGAATCAGAATGGTTTGTCAAGGTAGTTGATACAATCCAGGATTTCAGCATCTAGCTCGCTGTCAGTCATGTTGGTGATGCAAGCTTCAAGTGTATCTGTGGGATTTGGCTCAGTATTTTGAACGATATTATCAACAACATCAACTCTGAAACATTCTTCTTGTTTTTCATCGTTCGGGAATTTCATGGCTTTGAAAACATTAAAGGTCACTTCTTGGTCCTGCTCTTTCATGGTCATTATCTGCTTTGATGGAAGCTGATTGGCTCTGAAACATAGCATCGTATTTTTTTAACTGATTCAGCACTTCTGCTATTCCTGGTTCATTATCTGTTCTTGGCCTTTGTTCTGTTGCTGGAATCCAGGTGGTGGATAGTTCTGTTGTTGGAATCCTGGTGGTGGATTGTTCTTTTGCCCTGAATTTTTGCTCCATGAAAAATTAGGATGATTCCTCCACTCTGGGTTGTAGGTGTTGTAATATGGATTGTTCCCCTGTCTGTTGAAATTGTTGACATAATTCATTATCTCTTCAAGTTGGTTTGGTTCTGGTGCTCCTCCATATGGTGAACTTGTGGATCCAGTGGTAAGAGTCTCCATGAATTTGTATATCTGATCTAGCTTGGTGTTGACTGCTGTATTGGCTCTACTTTCATAAATTCCTGCAATTCTTTGGATCATGCTCCTTTCTGTTGGCCACAAGAAATTGTTGTTGGCCATTTCTTCGATTAGGTCCCAGGCTTGATCTTCTCTTTTGCCATTAAAGCTCATCCAGCAGCAGCATCGATTGGGTTCTCATTATTCCAGAAAGTCCATTATAGAATGTTTGGACTTGAAGCCATTTTGGAATCTCATGGTGAGGACATTTCCGGAGCAAATCTTTGTACCTTTCCCAAGCTTCGTAAAGAGTTTCTGAGTCTTGTTGCACCAAGGTTGTGATGTCATTCCTCAATTTTCCAGTTCTGGCTGGTGGAAAGTACTTTGCAAGAAATTTGGTGGCTAAAGTGTTCCAAGTTGTGATGGAACCTGCTGGTAGTGAATGTAGCCAAGCTTTAGCTCTGTCCTTCAAGGAGTATGGGAAAACACGCAGTCTCATTGCTTCTTCAGCTTCTCGGTTGTAATTGAAAGTGCCGCAAACTTCCAGGAAGTTGCTGATGTGGGCATTGGGATCTTCAGTTGCATTTCCCCCAAACTGTACTGACTGTTGAATCATATGGATGCATGTTTTGATGTCACCTGCATTTGCTGGTAAGGGAGGAAGTACAATACAAGAAATGAGTCTGTCAACCATCGGAATGGTTCTGTCTCGAATGGGAATCGGTGGTGCAACGTTCAAAGGTTCAGGTTCCATGTTGACTAAAGGTTATTGTCCTTCTCGCCTTTCCCTTCTCAATTGTCTGATGGTTCTTTCAATTTCCGGGTCAAGCGGTCGGAGTTCAAAGCTTCTAGTTCGTCTCATGAAGTTTCTGAGAACCTAAAACACAAGAAAACAAAAACAATAAGTAAAAAGAAATTAGATACAAGTAAAAGTATCTAACCTCTAAACTAATACTGAAAGATAATTAAGTCCCCGGCAACGGCGCCAAAAACTTGACCGGTGCGTAATCACACGCGTATAACGCAAGCGCACGTATCGTTCAAGTAGTATAAAAAGTATCGATCTCACGAGGACTTAATACCTAAGCTATTAATTTTATGAGGTCAAATGATTACTAGTATCTAACAGGTTGTTTGATAGATTTGAAAAGGTGACGTTCTAAATTTAAAAATAAGTAAATAAAATTGTTCGAAAGTAGGTTAAGAAAATTCAATATTAACAACTATCTAGGGTTGTGATTTATTCCAATATCATTTTAAAGATGAAGTGGTTATCTTATAGTTGGGTAAAATATTGATTTATTAACCTGGAACACTAAATTATGTAAAAGCCTCTTCCGATGGTCAACTACAAATATCCAGTATAACCCAATTGAACCATATGTCTATGTCAACCAAATTACCTGGATTTATTAAGATTAAGTTCCAATTATGGCTACCCCCGCCCGACAGGTATATTCCTATCCTGTAAGGAAATCTATTAAAGGGTTATCTATCCTCAAGGAAGATCGTGGGCTACTGAGTCTATGGTTTTAAACTTAAAATCCCTATGTCTAGTTCATTTTAAGTTTACTAGTTCAATTTCAATAAAGAAAGAAAAGGTTTGTGCGTAAAAGTAAATTACGGAAAGTAAAAACTGAAAAGTAAAGAAAAGAAAGTGCAAAAGCGGAAATTAATTACTGGAAGCTGTAAATAAACAAACAAGATACAATCTTCCTATTTATTCATTAGTAATTTCAAAGAAGAAATTATGAATTTTAGAAATGAAATGGCTTGGTATTTATAGGCAAAATTTTGCCTCCATCAAATTCTTCACCAAATCCATTATAATTTCTCCACTAATTACTCCACCAAATCCATTATTAATTGCTCCAATAATTTCTTATCATGTTTGGTGGTGATTTGATAATTTTTATAATTTATTTATTAATTTAATTTTTGCTTTGAAAATGTTTGAAAATGACTTTAATAATTATACACAACACACTTCTGAATGGTTCATCAATTTCTGTCATGAAATCTTCAGAATTCGAAATTATTTTGTCTTTCAAAGTTGTAGATCTTCGAGTCTTCTTTAATCTGGCACTTGAATCAGCTTAATCCGATATCGGAGTAAAACGTTATGCCCAAAAACGATAGATGTGCAAAACTAGAATTTCTAAAACTGCACTTTGTCAAAAACGCCCTTTCAAGTTTCCAATCTCCAAAATTAAAATATCAAGTCCAATAATTGCCCTTATTTCACCCATATTTCGTCCTAAATGATTTCATTGAGACCCGATATTATTTTATCTGTAAAATAAAATAAAACACATCAAAACGTTCATCAAACATGAGAAACTAAACAAAATATTAAGTTAAAGGGGCGGTAAATATTGATATATTTTCCGCTCATCACATCAAAAACTTGACCGGCGTAAACACACATGTATAACGCAAGCGCACTTATCGTTCAAGTAGTATAAAAATATCGATCCCATGAGGACTTAATTCCTACTGTTGTTATTAATTGTTGAATATATTTATTTACAAATATCTAATTAAATGGAGAAGAGAATGATTATTTGATTGGTTGAATGTGGTTTTCCTTAATTAAAATAAAATAAAATAAACAAAAGAAAATAATAAGGAAAATAACAAAAGACACAAAGATCTAGGGTTGTGAATCTTTCTAATATCTTTTAAAAGATGAAGTGATTATTTTATGTTTATGTAATAAATTGGTTTACTAACCTGGAACACGAAATTATGCGAAAGCCTCTATCGATGGTCAGACGCAAATACCTAGTTTAACCCAATTGAACCATATGTCTATGTCAACCAAATTATCTGGATTTATTAAGTTTAAGTTCCAATTATGGCTACCCTCGCCCGACAGGTATATGTCTATCCTGTAAGGAAATCTATTAAAGGGTTATCTATCCTCAATGAAGATCGTGGGCTATTAAGTCTAAGGCTGAAACCTAAAATCCCTATGTCTAGTTCATTTTAGATTTACCAGATCAATCTTATTGGTGATCAGACAACAAGAAGCATTAAGCTTAAGACTTAATAAGTAAACCTTTAAATTACCCAAACTATAAAATAACCCCTTATAAACCGGTGATATTAGAATTCATCACAACCCCAGATAACTAACACATAACTAGGGCTAATAAAAACTTAAAAGTAAAAGACATAAAGTAAAAATACTAAAAAGTAAAAGACATAAAGTAAAAACTGAAAAGTAAAATAAAATAAAATGCTAAGGTAAAAGGAATTACTTTTACTATTTACTAATTTAGATATCTCCCATAAAATAATATATAAACTTGTTATAATATTACCAACCGACCAATCTGGCGGTATCCTTTTTAAGTCAATATTTTAAATAGTGAATATATTATTTTTAAGGGAGGTTAATCTAAATATTAACAGTAAAAGAATTACCTTTCACCTTAGCTGGGGAAGTTACCTCCCCATGGTGAATAGTAAAAACTGTAAAAAGTAAAAAAAAATTACTATATTAAAAAAACGTAATTAAAATTATTTACAAAACTAAAAATTAAAAAAACTAAAAACTAAAAGAAATTAGAGAGAGAAACTCTCTCTTTACATCAAAGATATGAGAAAGAGTGGTGTGCCTAAAACTGAAATTTGAAGCTCTATTTATAGGCGCGGATAGGCATCTGGCGTAACGACGCCAAGGGCTTTGGCGTCACTACGCTGACTTCTATCGACGTGGCACGCTCAGGTTCATCGGTTGCAGATTCTGGATAAGGTGACACGTGGCAGAGTGGTTGGGGCTCAATTATTGTGACACGTGGCGGCTTCTGATTGGTCGGCTAGATTCTTATCCGAAGACGTGGCACTGTTCATGATAACTTAATAATTGTGATGACGTCATTGATGACGTCATGATGATGTGGCGATGACATCATGATGATGTGGCGATGACGTCATGATGATGTGGCGGTGGTGATTGTCGGCAACTTGAAATGATGACACGTGGCATGCGCACATTAGCAGATCTTCTGTGATGGTGACACGTGGCACGGCGCATGTTAGCAAAGTCAACTTTTCAGATGCTGACACATGGACCAGGCGCACGTTAGCAAGGACTCGGCGCACGTTAGGCGTTGCGACGCCAAGGGTTTGGGCGCCGCGACGCACTTAAAATTACAATTTGCCCCTTTTCGTCCATTTTTCACTGTTTTGGCTCAAATCACCACAGAGTGTCCTGAAAATTTATTTATCTACAAAATAACACAAAACACATCAAAATATTCACAAAACTCAAGAAACTATACAAAATATTAGGTTAAATGGGTGGGTATTAGTGATAGATTTACCACTCATCACACCCCCAAACCTAACATTTTGCTAGTCCTCGAGCAAAACATAAAATAAAATAACATAAATTAATTAACTAAGCCACTTTCGTAGGGATCTGACCGGCATAAACACACACGTATAACGCAAGCGTACGTATCGTTCAAGTAGTATAAAAAGTATCGATCCCACGAGGACTTAATATCTAAACTATTAATTTTATGAAGTCAAATGATTACTAGTATCTAACGGATTGATTGATTGATTGATTTTAAATGGTGACGATTCTAAATTTAAAAGCAAGTAAATAAAATTGTTGAAAGTAGGTTTTAAGAAAATTCAATATTAAAAACTATCTAGGGTTGTGATTTCTTTTATATCATTTTAAAGATGAAGTGGTTATCTTAAAGTTGGGTAATACATTGATTTATTAACCTGGAACACTAAATTATGTAAAAGCCTCTGCCGATGGTCAATTACAAATACCTAGTATAATCCAATTGAACCATATGTCTATGTCAACCAAATTACCTAGATTTATTAAGATTAAGTTCCATTAAGGCTACCCCCGCCCTACAGGTATATTCCTATCCTGTAAGGAAATCTATTAAAGGGTTATCTATCCTCAAGGAAGATCGTGGGCTATTGAGTCTAAGGTCTTAAATTTAAAATCCATATGTCTAGTTCATTTTAAGTTTACCTGATCAATTTTATTAATGGCCAGTTAATTAAAAAGCATTAAGATTAAGACTCAATAAATAAATCTTTATATTACCCAAATTATAATCTAACCTCTTATAAACCGGTGATATTAAAAGTCATCACAACCCCAGATAACTAATTTAGTTACAACACATAACTAGGGCTAGTAAAAACTTGAAAATAAAAGACATGTAGTAAAAATATGGTAAAGTAAATACTGAAAAGTAAATTACAATAAAATAAAATGCTAAGGTAAAATGAATTACTTTTACTACTACTAATTTAGATATCTCCCATAAAATAATATATAAACTTGTGATAATATTACCAACCGACCAATCTGGCGGTATCCTTGATTAATCAGGTTTAAACTAGATTAAAATAAATTACCAACCGACCAATATAGCGGTATCCTTTTTAAGTAAAATTTTAAATAGTGAATATATTATTTTTAAGGGAGATTAATCTAAATAGCAATAGTAAAAGAATTACCCTTCACCCTAGCTAGGGAAGTTACCTCCTCATATGAATAGTAAAAACTGTAAAAAGTAAGAAAGTAAATTACTATTATTATAAAAAGTAATTAAAATTATTACAAAACTAAAAACTAAAAATTAATAGAAACTTAGAGAGAGAAGAACTCCTTATTTACATCAAAGAAATGGGAGAGAATAGTACAACAAAATCTGAAATTTCGAGCTCAATTTATAGGCGCGGATAGCCCTCGGGCGTCGCGACGCTAAGAGTTTCGGAGTCGCGACGCTGGAATAGTGATTCGTGGCATGCTCTCGGCTTGACACGTGGCGATTCGGATAAGAAGATAAGGCGACACGTGGCGAGGCGGCTAAGAGCTCAATTATTATGCTGACGTGGCGATGACATGGCGCTGACGTGGCAAGGCGGTTGAGATCAATTGTCGGCACCGTAGGATTGCGACACGTGGCGACACGCCAAAATTACCGAAATGCCCTTTTTGCCAATTTTTCCTGTTTTGCTCTAAATCACCTCCAGAATGACCTGAAACTTTATTTATCTACAAAATAACACAAAACAAATCAAAATATCACAAGACTCAAGAAACTATACAAAATATTAGGTTAAATGAGTGGGAAATAGTGATAGATTTACCACTCATCAGGATCACGGTTGCATTTAGCGTATGCAACAAGCCTTTAAACCCCAGGTGTCCCTAGTGGACGAGTTGTAGTCTCGTGAGGGTTTTACAGCAATGATACCCACAAACATTTTACAAAAGTAAAAAGGTAGAAAAACTAATGCACACAAAAGCAAAAAGACAAAATAATAGATATATAAACAACGTCCTCAGAGAATGTTCAGCATCAAAGTTAGAGGAACCTTCAAAATGCTTATTCCAACTAAAATCCTTTCTTTTGAACAACATATCTAAATCAGACTCAAAGTGTGTGTGTGTGAATAGTCCAGTAAACAGCTTCGACTCTAAGTTGTCAACTTGGTGATTTCGTCTCAATTCTCAGTAGTTAATGGGTCAAAACAATCTGAGTATCTAAAGTTGTTCTGTTTACTATAATCAACACAGGTGAGGTATGTGATTTTTCTGATTTTTTTTTATTCATATACAACATCTTTGATCAATGTAGCGAGCTTTGGGTCAGTGACTCCCAAACCAGATGGTTTTTAGGGCACTAGGTGTTAAAACACCCCTACGGACTTAATCACCCGAATCTCGGATGTTTAAAAACTAACACAAGCTTTCCCGTTTGACGCGAACTATCACTGCTTACTGAGGCAAGATGCCCGGTTACTAAGTACTTGCTTGGTTTAGTTGTTTTTTTTTTTTTACATACCGCACATAATAATTGCAGACAGAAACAGAAACTCAGGCAAACGGTCATTCATTAACCACTGATTATTTTAACTAGTCACTTTTCTTAATTCCTTATTGTCTAACTGCTTACAAGACTATTTTTAAAAGTGCGCACGAGTCTGACCTAGATGTGAAATTCAAATTAGGGATAAAAGTGAAATTAGCATTTATCTTTTCCTAAAACTTTTTAGCTAACCAAACAATTAAATAATCGGACTATTATTTTTATTATTATTATTTTTTTTCAATATTAAAACACAGAATCACACAAAATGCGGAGAGATAAAAACGCTAAAATAAATCACACGACATGCAGAATACAAAAAAAAATTTAACGAAATTTTGAAAAAATTAAAATCAAGCAAATACCCACACCCCCAAACCTAAATCTAGCATTGTCCCCAATGCGTTACAAAATATAAATCAAAAGAATGGAACAATAGTACCTGAGTTTTTAATCATCAGTCTCCTCCTCATTGCTGTCGTCAGATGGTGGGTCAGGGAACTCTGGAACAGTAATGTGCAAATCATTTGCCATTTGTTGTAGTGCATGGCCGATTGCTCTGTTATATTGAAGCATATAATCCACATGAGATCCCAAACGATGAACTTCCTGAGAAATAGTGCGAGGCCTTGATGATCTTTGTGGTGGCTGAGGTGGTGGTTTTTGTTTTTGCTGTGTGGAAGAAGATGCTCCAGCTTGAGAATGTCTCTCTGTATAAAATTGCTGGATAATTCTATCAGTTATGGCTTTCATTGGCTGCGTTAATTCCTCTCTTGGTTCAACGTGAACCATGGCATGTGTGCATAAGGATGATATCAGATAGCAGTAGAACAGGCCAGCCTATGTTGATCTGGCAACCCAAGCAATGTTGGTCGATATTAGCTGGCCAACATTAATCGTATATCCCTTCAGAATGCAGTATAACAAAATCATATGTTCCTTCGTGACATATGTGATATGCGATCCTGGTAACAAGGTCCTAGTCACGAAATGGAACAAAATTTTTGTCTCAGGTTTCAACATTTTTGAACTCATCTTCATATATTCTCCAGTGCTACTGATGACCCAAGCAACATTTGGAACACATAAAGTTTCTGTGAGATGAGTGATATCAATGTTCTCCATTACCGCAGAATATTCATCTTCCTACATCTCTAGAATGTCATAAAACCTGTTAATCGTTGAGGAATCAAATGATATATGTCGACCTCTCACCATTGCCACACTTGCACGATGCTCATACGCGTTTGCGTAAAAATCCCGTACAATAGCTACAAAAGCGGGGTGAGGCTGTTGACAAAGCTTTCGCCAGTGCCGTTCTGTGATAATCCTGTCAATAACTGGAAATAACCTTGGGTTGATATCAAATCCCCTCTCCATAATGTGGTGTTTCCGGGTTATTCCATCCTCATATCTCTTCTCCGCAGCGGCTGATACGAATTTAAAATCATCGAAAGTAGGTGCGGCATAAGTCGATGCCCTGGATCTTTTCAGCGGCATTTTCAAAAATTCGGCAGAGTTTCAGCTAAAAATCGCAAATTTCACCCAAAAAAAAAACACAACCTAATTTTATCACCAAATCACCTCCATTCGCCTCCAAAACTACGAGTTAATCCAATCAACACTTCATCAATTCCACAATTTCAAATCCGAATCAATAACCAATGTCAAATAATTTTTAATTTACAGATTTACCGTTCAATGTTCGGGTACAATGTAGCTTTGGCAGTGACCTTTCCAGTGTGGTTCCGTTTTGTCTAGGCTCAAAGGATTCGGCTTGGGTGGTTCGGCTCGGGTAGCTGGCAGCAAAGGTTCGGCGGTTCCGGTGAGACAGTGGCAGTCTTGGTGGATCTCATCTTGGTGGTTCACAGTAATGGTTCGTTGATGGCTCGGTGGTGGTCCACGGTCGTTCGGTTGTGACAGTTTTAGCAAGGCTCGGGTCGATTTGGGTCTCGGTGGTTGCTCACGGTGTGGATCTCCACTAGGGTGGAGGTTGGTGGCTGTCGGTGAGTGTCGAAGGTGGATATTCCAATTGTAGAGGCTCACGGTTCGGTAATGGTGGAAGCTTTGAGAGAAAATGGTGATTGCTTGGTTTTGTGAGGTTTTGGTTGAAAGAAAATGAAGTGTGAGTGTAGGGGATTGAACCAGTCTCGGCATTTTAGTGCAGAAATCGAACCAGCATCGCGACGCGGGTTTTATTTTTTTGTTTTTTAAACCAAGTCTTTCGACGGATAAATCCACTGGGACGCGTCTCACGAGCTGACTCCTTACTCGGCCGTATCTTCTGGATTGACTTTACATCTTCGTGATTTTGTCAAATTTTTTATTTTGAAAATCCTGCTTGCACTGGCTTGCTTTGTCCTGAAAATTTCCATTTTTATTTTTCCTGCAAGACTAACACACAAAATTAAAAAATTCACACAAAATATAAAAACAAATTGCATGGGTTGCCTCCCTACTAGTGCTAAATTTTTCGTCTTTAGCCAGACGTGAATGAAATCCATCTGTCAATGAGATTTCAATGTCGTTTTGGATGTCCGATTAAAGACAATCCCGTGAGCGTTGCTTTTGAAGGGTCTCTTCCAACGGTAAAGTGGCAAAAAGAGTTTTGTCACATTCAGTGCTCGTGCAACTTTTTTGCTCCTTGTTGCTCCAGTGGTTCCTGCAAAGAAAGAAAGAAAATCAGGAGGTCTCGTATGGTGCTTGACTTGGAATGAAAGTTCCATTCTGTCAAGCTTCTGGGTGATTTCTTGAATTTTTTTTTACCCCGATACAGTGATGTTTTCTCCTGAATTCACTGGATCTTCAATTTGGTCTGACAATTATGTTGGACAAAATGACCCATAGCGTCACTATTTGCACAGATCATTGTGTTGTTGTAGCAAATTAACTATGTGACAAGGAAATTGAACTCTCATCATTTTTGATTAGATCACCATAGATATATATATATAAAATGAAGAGAGGTCCCTATGATTAGTTCCTGGACTGAGAATGATATGAGACAGTATCAGTCCCCGAAGGATTGATCATTAAATATCCCTAGCCGTAGTATTATCGAGACTGGACATCGATAATGCAGAATAGGCTAGTATTGCACTTGTGTGCGTTGTGAGGGCACAACGGCATAGTTCTCATATATATAAGTATTGGATACTTATGCAAGTGCGATAGGAGGTCGTGTTTCACCGATGGTACGGGAAACAGCTTCGCTCTGGATAGACCCCTCGGAATCCCATTGGTATTATGACTATGTGTCTATGGGAGGCCGAAATCAAGGTAGGTGTGTATAGTCTTAACCTGAGACTTGCATCGCTAATACTTACGATAATCGATAAACTTTGGTCTTGGTGGTACAGGCTTTAACCGGTTCTGCGTACACCACTTCTGGGTTTATCAGAGAGTCGTAGTGTATTGGGTGTGATGTCGAGACAGAAGTATCACTTCAGTCATAGTGGAGATGATGTCACGCAGGATACGGTACTAGTGCTCTTGAGTGTTGCGCAACCAATCGGGATATTATGACCAGGTCATAACTATCCGATTATAGAGACTATGTTACCAGACATCCGATATGTGCTTCGGACGGGGCAACACTTATCCAGCCCCAGCCCTAGCACGTGACTATCTGATACTGGGCCGATATGCACAATACATTAGTATACTACGCTTGATAACAGATCTTGATATTCTTAAATAGATATGTCCGGAGAATTGGGAAGACTTGGTGCTTTGCTAGGAGTCGACCTCGTCTCGTAAATCGGTAGAACGTAGTACTTGGTACGTACGTGATTCGGATACTCCGACGACCGTATTTACTGCCAGCTTATCCGGGGATCTCATGGGTCGCTTCCCGATAATCCACCGATGACGCACAACTCGCACTCTTGTATAATCTGGGATTATAATAGAAGAGAGAGAAAATTAATCTAGGATTCATTACGGAGATATTTTATCTAGGATAAAATATCGTCTAGAGAGAGATAACGATTAATTTGGAATTAATCGGTAAATTAATATATTCGATATATTAAATAAAATTAGATTTCGACGCAGAATTAAAATTAGATTTTAATTCGGGCGAACGAATTAATTTAGAATTAATTCGTTAGCGACGTGAATAATGAATTCGCTAGGCGTAATCATTTAATTACGACGCGACGGAAAAATCGTTAATTTGGAATTAACGAACCTGAGCCCGGGTGTGATTGCGAGCGCATTCGTATTTTAAATTCGAGTGCGGCGACGCAAGTCGCATCGAGCGTCAAAGACATGTCACTTTATTAAAGTTGATATGACTTAAAGTTGACATAAAGTGAAAAAGCATTTTGGAGGGAAAACTTTTGGTTTTTGGCTCCAAAGTTCATTAATTTTTAGATAAAATAAATGGAAATTGATTATTTTTTAAAAAATATATAATCAAAAAGCCTTTACACTTTTTATAACAAGTCAACACGTTTTATTCTCATCTCTCTCATCTCTCTCACGCCAAAAACCCTTCTTCTTCACTGGTTCAGAACCAGAAATGGCGTGACTCTAAGGGGAAGCAAGAGTGGTTTTTCATGGTGAGAAATCAAGTGCTAGCACACTTACAAGTCTTGCGAAGGTGGTAGGGAGGTTCGACCATGAGCCGGGATCCGTCCGACGAAGTTAGGAGCTCCATTTCGCAGCTCAAAAATAGAAGATGCAAGGCAGTGAACTGCATGCAGTGGCGCCGAAGGCAGTGAGCATTTTTGGCTTGATTCGTCTTCAAATCGACTCAACCGATCCATGTGAGTATTCCGCTACCTCCGTTGATGTGTTCACACATGTTTTCATGTCTTGATTGATCTTGGGACCTAGATTAATACCAACAATGGCATCAAGAGCTATAGGTTCAAGCATGAAATTTTAGGGCTTAAAATTTGGGTAAATGTTTGTTGAGCATGATTTGAATAAATTGATTGTTTAAGTATGCTTATAACATGTTTAATTTCATTTTGGTTGGACCAATTTGTTGAAAAATGATTTGGAATTATTTTCCCCAAATTGATGACCTTGGCCGAATGCTTTATTGATTTTGGGTTCTTGGAAATTTTGTTTTTTGATTCATCAGATGAATTGGAAAAATAATGTTTGATGTTAATTTGAGGTCAATTGGATAGTACTTTGAATTGGACAAAAAACCCCCAAAATCTTATGTTGGCCGAATGTGATGGATATTTGGAAATCTTGGATTTTTTCATTTTAATTCATTGGATGAGTTATAATGATGTAGGATGATGTTGATTTGAGATTGAATTGGATTTAATTTTGAATTGGATAAAAATCCCCAAATACTTACCTTGGCCGAATGTGTATGCCCTTTAATGTCTTGGTATTTTTTGATTTTATGACATTGGATGTGTATGAAATCAAATTGGATGGTGATTTGATGTCGATTGTGGGTTCGATTGGATTGTGAACCAAATCGGACACAAAATCCCTCTTTTGGCCGAGAGCTTTGTAGCATGTAAATGGGTTTGATTTTTCAATTTGTGTGTTGGACATATAATAATGAATTAAGCATGATTAATTGGACTAATTTAGTGTTTTAGAAATATTGATTTAGTTTATTAATCATGTAATACACTTTAGTTTAATTGAATATGAAATTGGATTTTGTATATTTAATTAATTGGGCCTATTTTTGATATTGGGCTTCTAATGTTGTATTTGGGCCTATTGGGCTTGATTTTATCAAGTTGGGTTTGGGCCAAATGGATTGGATCCAATTGGGCCCAAAACCTTAACCATAAAGCCCAAATGCGATTAATGAACCTTTAAAGTTCAATTGGGCCTAATGGGCCAAAATTGATTTATGGGCTTATGGGGTAAATCCCAGAGACTTTGGTTTGTTATCGGTTTGACCCGAGTTGACCAAAAGTCCACGCCTTAAGAAATCAATTAAAAGCCCATTGGACTTTAATTGAATTGACGTTGGACGTTAATCGGTCTTTGAGACGCGTTACAATTAAATTTGGAATTTAAATCGTAAAAGGTTTATTAAATAAAAGTGTAATATTTAATTTAGAATTGAATAGTGAATTAGTATTAAATACATGTTAAATTAGATTTAATGATGTAGTTTAATTTAATTCATGAATTCGTGCTTTAAGTACTTATTCGCAAAAACAAGTTTGACTCGAACAAAATCAAATCGTTGTTTGAACATTGGATGATCACTTAATTATCAGATTAATTAATTTGATTGATTGATTGATAGCATGCTTATGTGTGTGAATACGTGGTTGTGTTGTATGAATAATGTATATCGGATGGATATTAGTCGGGTGGGGCAATTTTAGAAATTGTTGTAATAAATTCGATTTATTAAATTGGACCTGCGTGTCCAGCCTTATCACCTCTATTCTCTTTGTATTCTCTTCTCACCTATTCCCCTCTATGTATATGAGGTTTCTTTAGAAGTGTAGTGTAACGGGTAGAAGTAGTTCAAGTGCTAGCTTGAGTGAGAAAGGGAGAGATTTGATCTAGGATCAATGTGTTAAGTATCCATCCGCATATCATTATTATTTATTTCATACTCGCTTTATTATGTGTTTAGAATGCATGTTTAAGGGTGTATGATGATGAGACCTTAACAAAGATAATTAAATTGGTAGCCAATTTGCACGCGAAAAACCCTCGTTAAATATCAAGCGTTTATTTTCCTTCCATTGAGTGATTCTTACTCAAGATCCGAGATTGGCGGGGTTGTTGGCCAAAGTCAAGCCCTTGTCCGTCAAAGATGTGTTTTAATCACGAGGCTTTGTTCCATATCGGTGTCGTGTCCAAGTTTTGGTTTGTTGGCCAAAGTCAAGACCACTTCTTGTCCATTGACATTGATTACGAAGCTTCCATGTCAATGGGTCCGCGCTTGACTGGGATCACTAGGTTTGTTGTGCCAAAGCCAAGGCCTAGTTGATTCAGAGGAAAAAGGTTAGGGTATACATTCGATGTATAGACATATATAAGATATATGTTTGGGACTTGGATGTCCACCTACTGGATCTAGGAGTTGGATGAGATCCAATTGATCTTCGAGATCTACCTAGTTAATTATCATACAATTTGTTGGCCAAAGTCAAGATTGTGTGATATTTAACGGGATCCTAGCCCACTAGGAAACACGGTTTCCCGAGTACTCGACAGAGGGTTAGAGGCTCGACGAAAAATAGTGGGAGGCAAGTATTGAATTTGCAACATTCGTTCAATTACTCGCCATACGCGCTCAAATAAATATCACTCGTCACATTAATCAAAGTATTAGTTGGACTAAATTTTATGTTGTTTTAAAAAATATATATAGTTGGACTATATACAAACTTATTCAATATATAGTGATTTTATAATTGGATTATAGTAATCAATATAATTGAATTAAAATGATAGTTGATTTTATAATTAGATTATAGTAATCAATATTAAAATTATAGTTGATTAAATAATTTGATTATTGTAATCATTATAATAAATAGTACCTTATTAAAATTGATTAAATAGTTGGACTATTAAAATCAAGAAAGAATTTAAAAGTTAAATATTTAGAATATATAATCCTTGGATTAAATGTTTTAAATGATTTAATTTTGGGAATAAATAATAGGTTAATTTATTTGATAAAATAACTTATTATGACTAAGCCCATAATTAAGCAAATAGTAAAGCATAAAATCTTTGGAAGATTTATATGATGATGACTTTAATGCTTAATTATTATACTTATCATAAATCTATCTTTAGATTTAAAAAGTATTAAATTGCAATTAATAATTCTTAGAGAATTGATTTGACTATTCTAGTGGAGAGAAGTCAAAAGTTTGCAATTGGGCATGTTGCACAAGGTGCATATCGTTTCGATATTCCGAAACCCAAGGCTTGGCCAAAGGTTTGTGAAATATTGAAAAGATAATTGACATATCCCAAGTGACTACCATTTGGATATGGAAGACACGAAGGAATTAAAGAAAGGGCGAGGCTCTAACTTTAAAAATATTTGTCAAAGTTATGTTCACTACTAGTATTGAAATTGGATTTTAAATACTTAGTGTGGTACATAAAATATATGTATTGATGTTTAGAATCCGCTATGAGCTGGATACTGACTTCAAGCCGAGATTTCTCTGCGAATCGGAAACGGGACGAAAGTCGCTGTTTCGACCGTAGATACCTAAATTTAGGAACTACCCTTTGGGTGTGTACTTAAATTAGGAATTGTTATAATGTAACTAGTTGGACTAGTAACATTATCTCTATGTCAGTGTTTAATCCGTTACGGATAAACCTTTATATCTAGAACACTAAAGTGTTTCATTATATAAAGATGATACTGAGATAATACATTAGATGTAAATAACAGAATTTATATTTTGAATATAAATAAAATCTCAAACATATAAAATGACAAATAAATAGCTCAAAATGATTTGATCAATAGAGACTTATTTATGGCATTGTTGTCTGGGACACAATTAAACCAGACTCGTATATCCACACTTTTGAAGAGTGGGTACTATGACTGATTTGACTATTCAAATAAGGTCTGCGAATCTAGTTTATTAGGTAAAGTACCTAAAATACTATTTACTTGGTAATAGTATAAGGGCCACCGATCTGTTAGCCCTATTCATGGTGAAGTTAATGGGCCCATATCTAGCTAGACTAGATGTGAACATGAATATTTCGTGACCTTAACGGATGTGGCATCACGTTATGGTTATGCGTTTTCTTTTGAAGAACACAGATCGTAAACTTTTGAAGTTTCGACACGAAGTAAATAAACAGATCGGCTATAGTATTATTCCGCCACGGTAAGACCGTAATGGAAAATACTTAAGCAGTAAGTTTCATTCGTACATGAAAGAGTATGGTATTCTTTCAAATGAGGACTCCTCCCGCGACACGTCAGTTAGACGGTGTGTCCAAACTAAAACCGAATTTTGTTGGACATGATAAGGTTTATCACGAGTCGCTCTGAGCTACTGTTTCCTTCAATAGGATATATACTAACAGTGCAAAACTTATTTAGAATAAGGATCCATATAAATCTGTTTGACAGATATCATATAGGATATGAATAGGAAAGAAACATGGTTTCTCATTCCTAATAATTTGGGTATGTCAGGCATAACGTTTGGATGATACCAAACTAAGAACCCAAATTGGATAAGTGCCAATATAGGTTATCCTAAGGGAAACCTTAAGTATAGTACTTATAAATCTCACATGAGAATAATGTGATTGTTGCTCACCATGCGGTTTTCCTGAGAGGAATACCGATATGCAGTGGACAGTGGGAGGATAGTGATACTCGATGAAAATTGGAGTAATACTGTTCTAGGCAAGAAGTCCTTAATGGAACACGAACAGTTCATCAATGATGAATATGTACCATTAATCTTCAAATACACAAGAACTTCGTAGATTGGATAGAGTCAGAAAACAACCTAGGGTATGGTTTCTGATCTAACCTCATAAAGATGTCAATCTTATGAAGGTATACCATCCGACTACGTTTTGAGGAAGTGATACGAGGTATCGACTCCCTATTATGGCAAAGTGCCATGAGTCCGAAATGGATTCCATGTATAACAACTATTTTGGATACTAGTTGTTGTACCACAAGGCATTGTGCCTATTGGTACATTAAACGTCTTCAAGGAAGACATACATGGAAGGCAACATACCAACGTACAAAGCTGGGCTTTTGACGGAAAGGTATCGTTATCAACATTGTGTTAATAACGGTTCAATCTTTTACCTGTTGCCATGGTAAATCCATTTTGAAGATGCTTGTTGAAAACTGCGTATTTCAATTGATGAAATGAGTCAGTGTTGTAGATCAAAAACGTTTTCCTGAAAAGGAAACCTTTTGGAGGATGTTTACAACATCCTGACGATTTTGAATAACCGACAAACAAGGTTTGCGGGTTATTCGATCCATTTTTGGATTGAAGCAAGCATAAGGTTCTTGGAACTGTCGTTTTGAAATAATCATAATGGTTTGTGATTTGAATCAAAACGAAATAATTCTTGTGTATATAAGGAGGTTAGTGGGAGTGCGCACTGACAGTGAAATTCCCATAAAGCAATTGCTGAAAGCTTGGCTTTCATAGATATTCTTTCAATAGAAATTCTCCGTAGAATTCTGGGGAGTAACAACCTTTATTCAAGGAATAAAGATCTACTGGGATAGATTTGGAGTTGTTAACAGTCTCTGGGAAATTATACATTTAAAATGTACTTGATAGGGTGTCTCATACGCTTCGAGCATATGGAGTCACAATCAGGTCAATCCAAGTGATAGTCACTGGATTGAAGATTAAGAACATCTGTTAGTATCTTAGAGAACTAAAGATGCTGTCTTAAACTATGGAGAATGAGAACTTGAAGTGACTGGGATCACCGCTGCAAGTTTCTAAACAATTAAATACTGAGGTACTATAAAGTTTGAATAACGGGACAGTGAGCTGGAAATATTCCGAGCAAGATAACTGTTGCCGAATAAACAACAAATGCGGATTATTGTTGCAGCTGAGGCAGCAATAGAAGCCATTTGGATCGAAAATAAATCTAATTAGATTAGATATAGTTCTTTTAGCAGCTGAGCTAGGCGTCAGCACAGGCTAAGGAATTAAAGGTATCATCGACAATCTAGATATATACTTCTATATCATCTGATTCGTTCGGATCATACATCGTGGCGATGTGATGATCGTATAAATCGCGTCAGACTATAATCAAGCAAATCCGCTGACGAAAATCTTTCCTCAGCAATTTGAGCGAACCGTACATAGTTCGGGTGTAGTACACTTGAGTGACTCGCTATGTGCCAAGTGGGAGATTGTTGGACAAAATGACCCATAGTGTCACTATTTGCACAGATCATTGTATTGTTGTAGCAAATTAACTATGTGACAAGGAAATTGCACTCTCATCATTTGTGATTAGATCACCATAGATATATATATATAAAATGAAGAGAGGTCCCTATGATTAGTTCCTGGACTGAGAATGATATGAGACAGTATCAGTCCCGAAGGATTGATCATTAAATATCTCTAGCCGTAGTATTATCGAGACTGGACATCGATAATGCAGAATAGGCTAGTATTGCACTTGTGTGCGTTGTGAGGGCACAACGGCATAGTTCTCATATATATAAGTATTGGATACTTATGCAAGTGCGATAGGAGGTCGTGTTTCACCGATGGTACAGGAAACAGCTTCGCTCTGGATAGACCCCTCGGAATCCCATTGGTATTATGATTATGTGTCTATGGGAGGCCGAAATCAAGGTAGGTGTGTATAGTCTTAACCTGAGACTTGCATCGCTAATACTTACGATAATCGATAAACTTTGGTCTTGGTGGTACAGGCTTTAACCGGTTCTGCGTACACCACTTCTGGGTTTATCAGAGAGTCGTAGTGTATTGGGTGTGATGTCGAGACGGAAGTATCACTTCAGTCATAGTGGAGATGATGTCACGCAGGATACGGTACTAGTGCTCTTGAGTGTTGCGCAACCAATCGGGATATTGTGACCAGGTCATAACTATCCGATTATAGAGACTATGTTACCAGACATCCGATATGTGCTTCGGACGGGGTAGACACTAATCCAGCCCCAGACCTAGCACGTGACTATCTGATACTGGGCCGATATGCACAATACATTAGTATACTACGCTTGATAACAGATCTTTGATATTCTTAAATGGATATGTCCGGAGAATGGGAAGACTTGGTGCTTTGCTAGGAGTCGACCTCGTCTCGTAAAAATCGGTAGAACGTAGTACTTGGTACGTACGTGATTCGGATACTCCGACGACCGTATTTACTGCCAGCTTATCCGGGGATCTCATGGGTCGCTTCCCGATAATCCACCGATGACGCACAACTCGCACTCTTGTATAATCTGGGATTATAATAGAAGAGAGAGAAAATTAATCTAGGATTAATTACGGAGATATTTTATCTAGGATAAAATATCGTCTAGAGAGAGATAACGATTAATTTGGAATTAATCGGTAAATTAATATATTCGATATATTAAATAAAATTAGATTTCGACGCAGAATTAAAATTAGATTTTAATTCGGGCGAACGAATTAATTTAGAACTAATTCGTTAGCGACGTGAATAATGAATTCGCTAGGCGTAATCATTAATTACGACGCGAAGGAAAATCATAATTTGAATTAATGAACCCGAGCCCGGGTGTGATTGCGAGCGCATTCGTATTTAAATTCGAGTGCGGCGACGCAAGTCGCATCGAGCGTCAAAGACATGTCACTTTATTAAAGTTGATATGACTTAAAGTTGACATAAAGTGAAAAAGCATTTTGGAGGGAAAACTTTTGGTTCTTGGCTCCAAAGTTCATTTAATTTTTAGATAAAATTAAATGGAAATTGATTATTTTTTTAAAAATATATAATCAAAAAGGCTTTACACTTTTTATAACAAGTCAACACGTTTTATCTCTCATCTCTCTCATCTCTCTCACGCCAAAAACCCTTCTTCTTCACTGGTTCAGAACCAGAAATGGCGTGACTCTAAGGGGAAGCAATAGTGGTTTTTCATGGTGAGAAATCAAGTGCTAGCACACTTACAAGTCTTACGAAGGTGGTAGGGAGGTTCGACCATGAGCCGGGATCCGTCCGACGAAGTTAGGAGCTCCATTTCGCAGCTCAAAAACAGAAGATGCAAGGCAGTGAACTGCATGCAGTGGCGCCGAAGGCAGTGAGCATTTTTGGCTTGATTCGTCTTCAAATCGACTCAACCGATCCATGTGAGTATTCCGCTACCTCCGTTGATGTGTTCACACATGTTTTCATGTCTTGATTGATCTTGGGACCTAGATTAATACCAACAAATTGCTCCTTCATTTGCTCTGTTTCTTGCTCCACATTTTCTTCACAGATGAATTTTAAAATTTCCGTATTCAATTCTTTATCCGTCATCTATGAAATGCATGCTCCATAAGTATCTGCCTGAGGATGTAAAGATGTTTCTGACATTAGGTTTTCATCCTCTGATACGACTGTAATGGATGGTTCAGATAGATCTTCATCAAACATCATGGAAAAGCATGCTCTAAGATCTTTATTGTGAGGATTGAAAGTTTGATCCTCCGTTGTTGGTACAGTTGGTACAAATAGATCAGCTTCATCCTCGTCAGAGTCAGAATAATAAAAATCAAATTGAGACTTTGCCGGTTCGGGCTCCTGAACTGATACCTCTGGTTATTGATACTGCTCAGCCTCCTCCTCTGTTAAGGTGTCATTGTGGATCTCTGGGTACTCGAAGGCTTCATCAGTGTCATTTAAAAATGCTTCATGAGGTATGAAGTTCTGGTTTTCTGTTAATTGTCAGATCTGATATGTTATTCTCTGTATGGATTCTGTTTGACTCTGAATACTTTTGATTCTGATTCTGGAATGTTTCAAGCATTGTATCCAACTTTTCATCTCATTTCTTGAACACATCTTTGAGCATGTCAATCATCTGATCTTCTTCTGATTGTTCTGATTGTTGATGAAGATCATGTTGGGGTTGGTGCTCAGAGCGCCAATTCCCGGTTGTATTTCTTTTGAATACTTCTGTAAAACATTATTATTATGAATAATATATGCAGTTTCTATAATATAATCTATCTTATTAAATGGTAAAGACGTAATGACCTTAGAATGATTAGTCATGGTACTGTTGCAAAAGCGTCGCAACTGACATTGAGTAGTATCATGACGTTGTCATTCTCATATTGTTCCTGGTCAAGGTTTACACTACTTGGTCAGTATAGTAAACCCGTTGAGACCAGTACATGTCGTATACTGGAATATATGATTCCAATGGTTTCTCAATGAACCATTAGTCTTGGAGACTAGTATAGACGTGTAGGTGTTTATAGCGGATAAACACTGAATAACTCACCGAAGATTCTTAATGGATGGTACACACCAGCGTCAATAAGAATCTTCTCGGGTTGAGTAGCACTTGTGATTCTTAGACTTGAGATGCCATTGTGGGCACATGAGACATCTTCTACACTTAGATGACAGTCACGTCAATGATCTATTTAGATCAGACCTCCGCCTGTTCGTTGGGTGTAGATAGATCCTCAGGGTGTCCTATGTGTATCAAGATAGGATCCGTCAGTTCTGTGTACCAGAGCATAGGTAGTCCATATAATTAGCAATCAGATAAAACCATGGGCCCGTGGTAAAGTTTAGAAGCTAGTTCTAAACATTCTTTTAGAGATTGCTAATGGAATAGTCGACTGGATGATCCCCGTAGAGATTTGACGTTTACATCTATATCTCTAGGATTAATCCGGATACATGTGACGAGGAATTATAATTTGCCATGACGTCGACCTGCATGGTTCAGCGAGATTATCCGTGATCGTCATAATCTACGGGTGGATAGATTATGGACACGAAATTTGATTTCGTGATAGATATACCTGAATCTAGAGAGTCTCAATAATGAAACATACTCGTAGAGCACTAGAGCAACATTAATAAATAATATTGATTATTTATAAAGTCGTTTAAAGGTTAAACGCAATAAACGTGCTAAAGGGACCCGATAGTCATTTACATAATTATTGTGTATTTACATTTAATACTTGATAAATTTAAATACCCATTAATTAATAGTCAAAATGAGATATTTGACTTATCCTAAATGAATATATGTTTTGATAATAATATAAATATAATACATATATTTAATATATTTATATTTAATTAATTAATTAATTATTTAATTGTTAATGATTAAATTAATTAAAATATAAATATATTAACTTTGGATATTTGTTAGAAATGATTAAGTTGCCTTGTTGACTTATATAATATCATTAAAGTGTTTTTTAGATATTTATGCAAGTTGATTTTATGAAATTGAAATTATTACATCTTGTTATTTCTTTGCTAGTTTCGGCCAAGACCAAATGGTAATAAGCATATATTGTTTTCATTTCATTTTTTTTCTAACCTAATACACTTTACAAAGAAAAACTCCATTGAAGAAACAAAGAGAAAGCTTGTGAAAAGAAAGGAAAAATCAAGAAAGCTTGGATTTTAGTAAGTTTCTTCAACTTACTATTAGTAAGGAAAATGTTCCTTAGGATATAGGCTTTAACATATGATGTTCTTAGGTTATTTCTTTCTTTATTCTTTGTGTTTTTGTTGATGGAAGTTTTGATGGAAGTGTTGAGCATGTGTGATGAAAGAAGATTGTGACTATTGTAGTTGTAAGCTTTCTTTTAAGGTTTTGGAAACCATGTTGCTAATCTAGAGTTATTGACCCACTCTTAAATGACCTAGATTTGATCTTGAGTTGTTTCATTGTGTTGAGACTTGGATTGGATGGAAGAATGATGATTAAAGTAATTGATTTAAACTATTTGGTCTAATTTGTCCAATTTGATGAAATTGAAAAATTAGGGTTCATGACCAATTCCAAAATTGGGGCTTTTCATATATGTTGTGTATTTGGAGGTGTATAAGATGCATATAAATTTTCATGTTGATTGGATTACATATTGATGTGTTTTAGGACATGAAATGACCAAATGGACAAAATGCCCACTAATGAATGCATTCGGCCAAATGAATAGAATTTGGGTATTTTGGTTGTTTTGGTGCTTTGATGTTTTGAACATGCTAAGTTCATCTATGAAATGATTTAGAATCATTTAAAATTGATTTGATCAATTTCGGATTAAAATGGACAAAAATACCAAGTAAGGGTAATTTGGTAAATTCACTTAAATATGATTTATTGAATTTTATTTCATAATTTTATTATTGGAATATTAAATAAATATGTTTATTTAATTTGTCCGAGAAAAATTTTTGAAATCGAAAATCTGATTTTCCACCGCTTCCGCTGCGTTAACCGGATTTAGCCCCCCCTTCAAAATGGTATCAGAGCGAGTCTGATTCTAGGCCCCCTAAAATGATTAGCTTTAATTAAATCAATGTTTAATCATATTTTCTTGACTTTATGCATGCTTATTAGAATCTAATTTGATTAGATTTAGGGTGTATGACACTTAGCGGAAAATCCCTGATTAATAAGGTTTTAATGTAATTATGTATTTGATGCATGTTATGCGGTCTGTCTTGTCAATACGGTTTATGAATACTTCTCTGTGACTACATCTGAGACTGTGCCTCTGCTGTGAGGGTGTAGCCGATAGAGATTTATTTATACCGGATGTATATCAGATACTAGATAAATTCAAGCGAAAGCGGAATTCTGAACGTGCCCTAGCTGTCAGGATTACGTAAGTAACTTGAATTTATCATTGATGAGTTTAACCTTGGTACGTCTCCTTGTGGGCCTGCCTTCGCAGCGACAATGAGAAACGACCAGGATCGGAAACCCAGGAGTCACTGTTGAGTGATTGACAAATGAGTTGTCTACCTGATGAATATACGTAGGCGAGACTGTGCCTCTGCTGTGAGCTGAAATATATTCACGGGATCCACTTTTCACTATTTGTATTTAATTTAAATATTAAATCTTTGTATTCTGTTTTGGGACTACAGTATTGCATGATTTAGTGGGAGGGGGATTTTTAGATTAAAAATTCATGATCTAGTTTATGCTGTTTTGATATTATATGAAACTGCTTAATTTCTCCTAACCTTTTTTCATGATCTATATGATAGATTGGCGATGGCGGCACAATCCACAAATCAGTTTGCGCGTATGCTTGATGCAAACAAACTGAAAGGCGCTGAGAACTTTGCTGACTGGGAATTGGATTTGAGGATTGTCCTCGATTCCGAAAAGTTGGGATATGTTCTTGAGGGTCCGTTGCCCCTTGCTGTGGGTGCGGATGCTTCGGAGGAGGAACGCCAAGTTTTTGAAACTTGGAAGGATGATGATTTGGGTAGTTCCCTGTCTCCGAAACTCAAGAAACAATACTATGGTATGCTAGATTCCTATAGTATGATGACGCGATTGAGACAATCATTTGAGAACCAAGAACAAGTGATTGTTCACAAAGTCGCAATGGAACTGTTCCATGCGCGTCAGGATGAGGGGCAAGATGTTAGCCACATGTTCTTCAGATGATCATTTGATCGATCAGTTGAGGCAACATAATCTCATCTTGAATGACATTCTCGGTAGATGTCATTCTTGGTTCACTTCCAGCTTCATATCTCCAGTTCGTGATGTACTTCAACATGAATGGGACTGTCTGTACCTACCAGAGCTACATAGGATGTTACTCATGGCAGAAGAGAACCTTAAAAAGGAGTAGTACCGACTCTCCCTCCTAGAACTACTTCTCTTTCTACTTCTTCTTCCAATGATGGTCCAAGGAAAAGAAGAAGAAAGGAAAGAAGAAGAAGGTTTTGGTCCTCAATAATAGGCGAAGATTGCTAAGCCCAAGAGGGCTTCTGAAGACAAATGCCACCACTGCGGCAAAGTCAGGCATTGGAAAAGGAACTGTCCTGATTACATCGCCCAGCTGAGGAGAGATAGAGCATCTACATCAGGTACATTTATTTTTCCAATTATTGATTTATCTTTGGCTTGTGAAGCCGTTACATCCAACTAGATTTTAGATTCTGCTTGTCCCATTCACATTTGCAATTCGTTGCAGGTGCTGAAGGAAAGTATGAGGCTGAAGCCCGGGGAGATGCAGTTGCGGTTCGGGAGTGGAGACTCTTTGGATGCAGTTGCAATGGGAGTATGCGAGATCTCATTGCCGAATGGGACACTTTTGTTAAATGAATGCCATTTTGTACCTGGATGTGTAGCTAATATTATATCACTTTTTTTATTGGATACAGAAGGCTTTTGTATTAATATTAAGAACAGTTCTTTATATTTATATGATAGTAATAATATTCAGATCCTTTGTTGTCCAAATCAGCATGGTCATTATACATTGCAAACTTCAAAAGATATATTAAATACTGGAGTTAATAAACGTAGTTTACCTATAATTAATAATACTGCACTATGGCATATGAGACTTGGTCACATTGGCGTTAAACGCCTTACCCAATTGGTTAGGAATGGTTTGATACCAGATCTTACCATTGAATCCTATCCAACTTGTGAATCTTGTATTCAGGGTAAGATGACCAAAGCCCCATTTTCTGGTGTTTGGACACCGTGCCACCAACTTACTGGAACTCGTACATTCTGATGTATGTGGTCCACTAAGTCAAACTGCTCACAGTGGTTATTCGTACTTCGTTACCTTTACCGATGATCTGTCACGGTACGGTTATGTCTATTTGATGAGACATAAATCAGAAACTTTTGAAAATTTCAAAGAGTTCCGAAATGAAGTAGAAAAACAAACTGGTAAATATATTAAATAGCCTTCGATCAGATCGAGGCGGCGAATATATGAGTGGTGAGTTCATGGATTATATGAAGGAGAATGGGATTCTCGCTCAATATACTCCTCCAGGTACTCCACAGCACAATAGAGTGTCTGAGAGGAGAAATCAGACTTTATTGGATATGGTCCGATTAATGTTGAGTTTCACAAGATTTGCCCTATTATTTATGGGGCTACTCTCTCTTAACAGCCGCACATCTTTTGAACAAGATTCCTTCAAATTGTTCATACGACTCCGTATCAGATATGGTTCGGTAGGAGACCAAATCTTAATTATATTAAGGTTTGGGGTTGTCCTGCCTATGTCAGGGTGACTCAGCAAGATAAGCTTTCGCCTCGAGGGTAAAAGTTTAGGTTTGTCGGATATCCTTCGAATACGAGGGGATATCTATTCTATGATACCGAGCATCGAAATGTGTTCGTAGCTCGCTTCGCAAAATTTCTAGAAGTAGAATTTTTGTCAGAAGGTGGTAATCATAGACATGTTGAGCTTGATGAAGTCCAACCTGAAAACAATGAACCAACGGAGGAACCTGAAGTTCAAGTAGATGAAGGACCTTCAACACACACACTCCGTAGGTCGGAAAGGGTATCTAGACCTCCTGAACGTTTTTGTTTGATACAAGAAAAGAGTCTGGATGTTCTCTTAGTTGAAGAGACAGATCCTTTCACCTATAGAGAATCGATGTTGGACATCGATTCCGTGAAATGGCAAAGTGCCATGAAATCCGAGATAGACTCAATGCATGAGAATCAAGTTTGGGACTTGGTTCCGCTTCCCGAAGGAATTGTTCCTATCAGTTGTAAATGGGTTTACAAGAGGAAGCGATGGCCTGACGGTAAGGTTGAAACTTACAAGGCCCACTGGTAGCGAAAGGTTACACGCAGCGACCTGGCGTCGACTACGATGAAACTTTTTCACCAGTAGCAATGCTTAAGTCTATTCGGATTTTGCTTTCTATAGCTGCGTATCATGACTACGAGATTTGGCAAATGGATGTCAAAACGGCTTTTCTAAATGGATTTCTTGATGAAGAAATCTATATGGAATAGCCGAAAGGTTTTGCGTCCAGCAAAAACTCGGGCATGGTATGTAAGCTTAAGAAGTCCATTTATGGACATAAGAAAGCTTCACGAAGTTGAATCTTCGATTCGACGAGATTATTAGATCGTCTGGTTTTCTCAAGAATTCGGAAGAATCCTGTGTGTATCAGAAGGCCAGTGGGAGAATGGTCGTATTTTTAGTCCTATATGTTGATGACATCCTAATCATTGGGAATGATTTAGGTATGTTACAAAGCGTCAAAGCATACCTCTGTAAGAATTTCTCCATGAAAGACCTGAGAGAAGCTTCCTATGTTTTAGGGATAAAAATCTATATAGATAGACAAAGGAGGCTGATTGGGTTATCCCAATCAACATACATAGATAAGATCTTGGAACGGTATAGTTTTGGTAACTGTAAGACAGCAAACATACCGTTCAGACATGGGATTCATCTTTCTAAGAAGATGTGTCCACAAACAGAAGATGAGAAGGTTAGAATGTCTAACCAACCTTATGTTTCATGTTTGGGTAGCATAATGTATGCCATGTTATGTACGAGGCCTGATATCAGTTTCGCTGTTAGCGTAACTAGTCGATATCAGTCCAATCCAGGTAATGACCATTGGATGGCCATTAAACATATCCTAAAGTATCTTAAAGGTACCAATGATAAGTTAATAATTTATGGAGGAAACGAACTGCAGGTTAATGGGTATACAGACTCCGATTTCCAATCAGATCCCGATGATAGAAAGTCTACATCTGGATTTGTCTTTACCCTTAACGGAGGTGCAGTTTGTTGGAAGAGTTCCAAACAGGGATCGACAGCTGATTCCACTACTGATGCGGAATATATTGCAGCTTCTGAAGCTGCAAAAGAGGATGTGTGGATAAAGAACTTTATCACAGAATTGGGAGTTGTCCCAAGTATCGAGAATGCGATTCCGTTATACTGTGATAATACCGGAGCCATTGCGTAAGCAAAGGAACCGAGGGCGCATCAGAAGTCGAAGCATGTGGAACGCAAGTACCACATCATTCGACAGATCGTGTCGCGAGGGGATATTATCGTGTGTAAGCTACCGAGTGAAGATAATGTAGCAGACCCGCTGACAAAGGCCATACCTCCGAAGCTGTTTGATAAACACGTGGAGTCGATGGGTATTAGATACAATCGATATTGGCACTAGAGCAAGTGGGAGATTTTGTTGGGGTTGGTGCTGAAAGCGCCAATTCCCGGTTGTATTTCTTTTGAATACTTCTGTAAAACATTATTATTATGAATAATATATGCAGTTTCTATAATATAATCTATCTTATTAAATGGTAAAGACGTAATGACCTTAGAATGATTAGTCATGTTACTGTTGCAAAAGCGTCGCAACTGACATTGAGTAGTATCATGACGTTGTTATTCTCAGATTGTTCCTGGTCAAGGTTTACCCTACTTGGTCAGTATAGTAAACCCGTTGAGACCAGTACATGTCGTATACTGGAATATATGATTCCAATGGTTATCAATGAAAATTAGTCTTGGAGACTAGTATAGACGTGTAGTGTTTATAGCGGATATAAACACTGAACGACTCACCGAAGATTCTTAATGGATGGTACACCAGCGTCAATAAGAATCTTCTTGGGTTGAGTAGCACTTGTGATTCTTAGACTTGAGATGCCATTGTGGGCACATGAGACATCTTCTACACTTAGATGACAGTCACGTCAATGATCTATTTAGATCAGACCTCCACCTGTTGTTGGGTGTAGATAGATCCTCAGGGTGTCCTATGTGTATCAAGATAGGAATCGTCAGTTCTGTGTACCAGAGCATAGGTAGTCCATATGATTAGCAATCAGATAAAACCATGGGCCCGTGGTAAAGTTTAGAAGCTAGTTCTAAACATTATTTTTGAGATTGCTAATGGAATAGTCGACTGAATGATCCCCGTAGAGATTTGACGTTTACATCTATATCTCTAGGATTAATCCGGATACCTGTGATGGAGGAATTATACATTTGCCATGACCTCGACCTGCATGGTTCAGCGAGATTATCTGTGATCGTCATAATCTACGGGTGGATAGATTATGGACACGAAATTTGATTTCGTGACGGATATACCTGAATCTAGAGAGTCTTAATAATGAAACATACTCGTAGAGCACTAGAGCAACATTAATAAATAATATTGATTATTTATAAAGTCGTTTAAAGGTTAAACGCAATATACGTGCTAAAGGGATCTGATAGTCATTTACCTAATTATTGTGTATTTACATTTAATACTTGATTAATCTAAATACACATTAATTAATAGTCAAAATGAGATATTTGACTTATATCCTAAATGAATATATGTTTTGATATTTAATGTAAATATAATACATATATTTAATATATTTGTATTTAATTAATTAATTAATTACTTAATTGTTAAATGATTAAATTAATTAAAATATAAATATCTTAACTTTGGATATTTGTTTAGAAATGATTAAGTTGCCTTTGTCGACTTTATATAAATATCATTAAAGTGTTTTTTAGATATTTATGCAAGTTGATTTAATGAAATTGAAATGAAATTGAAATTAATACATCTTGTTATTTCTTTGCTAGTTTCGGCCAAGACCAAATGTGTAACAAGTATATAATGTTTTCATTTCATTTGTTTTCTAACCTAATACACTTTATAAAGAAAAACTCCATTGAAGAAACAAAGAGAAAGCTTGTGAAAAGAAAGGAAAAATCAAGAAAGCTTGGATTTTAGTAAGTTTCTTCAACTTACTATTAGTAAGGAAAATGTTCCTTAGGATCTAGGCTTTAACATATGATGTTCTTAGGTTATTTCTTTCTTTATTCTTTGTGTTTTTGTTGATGGAAGTTTTGATGGAAGTGTTGAGCATGTGTGATGAAAGAAGATTGTGACTATTGTAGTTGTAAGCTTTCTTTTAAGGTTTTGGAAACCATGTTGCTAATCTAGAGTTATTGACCCCCTCTTAAATGACCTAGATTTTATCTGGAGTTGTTTCATTGTGTTGAGATTTGGATTGGATGGAAGAATGATGATTAAAGTAATTGATTTAAACTATTTGGTCTAATTTGTCCAATTTGATGAAATTGAAAAATTAGGGTTCATGACCAATTCCAAATTTGGGGCTTTTCATATATTTTGTGTATTTGGATGTGTATAAGATGCATATAAAGTTTCATGTTGATTGGATTACATCATGATGTGTTTTAGGACATGAAATGACCAAATGGACAAAATGCCCACTAATGAATGCATTCGGCCAAATGAATAAAATTTTGGGATTTTGGTTGTTTTGGTGCTTTGATGTTTTCAACATGCTAAGTTCATCCAAGAAATGATTTAGAATCATTCAAAATTGATTTGATCAATTTCGGATTAAAATGGACAAAAATACCAAGTAAGGGTAATTTGGTAAATTCACTTAAATATGATTTATTGAATTTTATTTCATAATTTGATTATTGGAATATTAAATAAATATGTTTATTTAATTAATCCGAGAAAAATTTTTGAAATCGGAAATCTGATTTTCCACCGCTTCTGCTGCGTTACCAGATTTAGCCCCTAAAAACCCCTTCAGATCATTGTAGGATGGTGGATAAGATGGAAAATGTGATGGTTCTTCATACCATGAAGGATTTTGATAGCTCTGCCACCCTGGATTGTATTTGTATTCGCAATAATCTCTCGGGATGTTACCATTACATATGTCACATCTCCCCATTACGTTCTGTTGAGCAAATGTAGTATTGCTTGGTTCTAGCATCCAGTGATAGTCGTTGGGTTGGGCAACGGCCTTCAGAAAACCGGACTGTTGCTCCCAGATGTGGGGTGTATCTTCTTGTAAGGCTCGTAATCTTTCAATCTCCCAATATTGATCCATTTTTCAACCACCTGAAAACAAAAGAAAGAAATAAAAATTACAGATAAAAATAAAGAAAATTAGATACAAGTAAATTAGATAGCTTCAAAATTAACAACTCAAGAAAAATAAGTCCCCGGCAACGGCGCCAAAAACTTGACCGGTGTAAACACACACGTATAACGCAAGCGCACGTATCGTTCAAGTAGTATAAAAATATCGATCCCTTGAGGACTTAATTCCTACTGTTGTTATTAATTGTTGAATATATTTATTTACAAATATCTAATTTAATGGAGAAAAGAATGATTGTTTGATTAGTTGAATGTGGTTTTCCTTAATTAAAATAAATAAAATAAACAAAAGAAAATACTAAGGAAAATAACAAAAGACACAAAGATCTAGGGTTGTGAATCTTTCTAATATCTTTTAAAAGATGAAGTGATTATTTTATGTTTGTGTAATAAATTGGTTTACTAACCTGGAACACGAAATTATGCGAAAGCCTCTGTCGATGGTCAGACGCAAATACCCAGTTTAACCCAATTGAACCATATGTCTATGTCAACCAAATTATCTGGATTTATTAAGTTTAAGTTCCAATTATGGCTACCCTCGCCCGACAGGTATATGTCTATCCTGTAAGGAAATATATTAAAGGGTTATTTATCCTCAAGGAAGATCGTGGGATATTAAGTCTAAGGCTGAAACCTAAAATCCCTATGTCTAGTTCATTTTAGATTTACCAGATCAATCTTATTGGTGATCAGACAATAAGAAGCATTAAGCTTAAGACTTAATAAGTAAACCTTTAAATTACCCAAACTATAAAATAACCTCTTATAAACCGGTGATATTAGAATTCATCACAACCCCAGATAACTAACACATAACTAGGGCTAATAAAAACTTAAAAAGTAAAAGACATAAAGAAAAAATTCTGAAAAGTAAAAGACATAAAGTAAAAACTGAAAAGTAAAATAAAATAAAATGCTAAGGTAAAAGGAATTACTTTTACTATTTACTAATTTAGATATCTCCCATAAAATAATATATAAACTTGTGATAATATTACCAACCGACCAATCTGGCAGTATCCTTTTTAAGTCAATATTTTAAATAGTGAATATATTATTTTTAAGGGATATTAATCTAAATAGTAACAGTAAAAGAATTACCTTTCACCTTAGCTGGGGAAGTTACCTCCTCATGGTGAATAGTAAAAACTGTAAAAAGTAAAAAAAAAAATTATTATATTAACAAAACATAATTAAAATTATTTACAAAACTAAAAACTAAAAAAACTAAAAACTAAAAGAAACTAGAGAGAGAAACTCTCTATTTACATCAAAGAGATGAGAGAGAGTGGTGTGCCTAAAACTGAAATTTGAAGCTCTATTTATAGCCGCGGATAGGCATCTGGCGTCGCGACGCCAAGGGCTTTGGCGTCGATATGCTGAATTCTGTCGACGTGGCATGCTCTGGTTCATCGGTTGCAGATTCTGGATAAGGTGACACGTGGCAGAGTGGTTGGGGCTTAATTATTGTGACACGTGCCGGCTTCTAATTGGTCGGCTAGATTCTTATCCGATGACGTGGCACTGTTCATGATAACTCAATAATTATGATGACGTCATTGATGACGTCATGATGATGTGGCGGTGGTGATTGTCGGCAACTTGAGATGATGACACGTGGCATGCGCACGTTAGCAGATCTTCTGTGATGGTGACACGTGGCACGGCGCACGTTAGCAAAGTCAACTTTTCAGATGCTGACACGTGGACCAGGCGCACTTTAGCAAGGAATCGGCGCACGTTAGGCGTCGCGATGCCAAGGTTTTGGGCGTCGCGACGCGCTTAAAATTACGATTTTGCCCCTTTTAGTCCAATTTTCACTGTTTTGGCTCAAATCACCTCCAGAGTATCGTGAAACTTTATTTATCTACAAAATAACACAAAACACATCAAAATATTCACAAAACTCAAGAAATTATACAAAATATTAGGGTAAATGAGTGGGTATTAGTGATAGATTTACCACTCATCAATGTCTGATCAGCTTCCCAAGGCCTTACCTCCGAGAAGTTCCATTGATCATTAAATTGAATTGGTTCATTCGGCCAAACCCCCGGCAAGAGCACCCTTCCGAATGGCGCCTCCAGAATTAGCCGAACTTCACAAACAATTGGATGAGCTATTAGAGGCAGGCTTCATCAGGCCTTCGAAGGCCCCATTTGGCGCCCCTGTATTATTTCAGAAGAAGTAAGATGGAAGTTTGAGGTTGTGCATTGACTACAGGGCTCTGAACAAGTTGACAGTGCAGAACACCTACCCCATTCCCCTCATAGCTGATTTGTTCGACCAATTGAGTGCGGCAAGGTACTTTACGAAGCTAGATTTACGTTCGGGATATTACCAAGTAAGGATAGTCGAAGGGGATGAACCGAAGACAACTTGTTCATCTGTTATGGAGCATTTGAGTTCTTGGTGATGCCGTTTGGGCTGACTAATGCACCAGCCACTTTTTATACCCTGATGAATGAGGTCTTCCAAGAATACTTTGACAAATTTGTAGTGGTTTACCTTGATGACATCGTAGTCTATAGCACCAACTTTGAGGAACACAAAAGACATCTGACCATGGTATTCTAGAAACTAAAGGATAACAACCTCTACGTGAAGAGGGAAAAGTGCTCTGTCGTCCAGAAACACATCAGATTCCTCGGGCACATTATAGAACAAGGTCGCATTCGAATGGACTTGGAGAAATGAAGAGCAATCCGTGAGTGGAATACCTCAACCAATGTTAGGGAATTATGATCCTTCCTTGGGCTTTCCAACTATTATAGGAGATAAGCCTAAAGGAAATGATGGTGGAAGATCCAGTGCTCGTGCTCCCCGATATTGTAAAACCATTTGAAGTTCAGACAAATGCTTCTGACTTTGCATTGGGAGGAATATTGCTACAAGAGGGCCATCATATTGCTTATGAAAGTCGTAATATTTCCGAAGCATAGCGACAATATACGGCTCAAGAGAAGGAGCTTTTGGCTATGAATATTGTTTACGGGTGTTGAGACACTACCTTCTTGGGTCAAGATTTGTGGTGAAATAGATAACTCTGCAGTCAGCCATTTTCTCACTCAACCGAAGCTTACTCCAAAACAGAGTCGATGGCAAGAGTTCTTGGCTGAGTTCGACTATCACTTTAAGCATAAAGCAAGATGTCTGAATCAGGTAGCAAATGCTTTGGGTCGAAAGTCCGAACTAAATCACTTGAAGGCGTTGGCTAACATGTCCTCCAGTACTATCTCAACGCCAATCAGAGAACTCATCTGAAGCAACTTGGAAAAGGATCCCATGTCTAAAGTACTTCTGAAGTTGGTTAGATATGGCAAGGCTCATCGTTTCTGGTTTGAGGATGGACTTTTGTGGACAAGAGGGAATTGTTTGTATGTTACGAAAGCAGAAAACCTACGAAGAACCCTTATGAAGGAATGTCATGATACATTCTGGGTCGGTCAACCTGGGTGGCAGAGGATTCATGCGTTACTAAAGTAGGGATACTATTGGCCACAGATGTGTGATAACTTATGACGGACTACACCAAAACTTGCCTCATCTGCCAACAGGATAAAGTTGAGAAGCTAAAGACCTTCGGGCTGTTGGAACCACTGAGTGTCCCAAATAGACCATGTGAGAGTATCTCTCTTGACTTCAGAACCAACCTTCCAAAAATTGGGGAATTAACTAATATTTTGGTGATTATTAATAGGTTCTCCAATATGCGAAGTACTGCAAGGCGGAGGAAACAACGAGATTATTTTTCAAGCACGTGGTAAAGTATTGGGGAGTGCCTAGATAGATTGTGAGTGATCGGGACCAGAGATTTGCATGAACATTCTGGTCTAAGTTTTCAATCTACTTGGTTCCTAACTGAACATGTCAACATGTTAACACCCTAAAACTGATGGACAGATGGAGAGATTCAATGGGATGCTAGAGGAGTACTTACGCCACTTTGTTAGCGCCAAGCAGAGAAATTGGGCACAATTACTTGATGTTGCCCAATTTTGTTTCAACTCTCAGAAGAGTTCAGCCACCAACAAAACCCATTTCGAGATTGTGATGGGACAACAACTTTTACTTCCACACACAGTGACAGAGTATACAGGGAAGAGTACACGAGCTTTCAACTTCATGAAAGAATGGAGGACTAATGCGGAGATTGCTCGGGCGTACTTAGAGAAAGCCTCTGCGAGAATGAAAAAGTAGGCGGACCAGCATAGAAGACCCTTGGAGTTCCAACCTGGAGATTTGGTGTTAATTAAGTTAAATCCAGAGAAAATGTGATTCAGAGGGAACAAATACAAGAAACTAGTGATGAAGTATGAAGGACATGTTGACATTCTTAAGAAGGTCAGAAAGGCCTCCTATAAAGTCAAGACTTCATCGTGGATGAAGATGCACCCAGTTTTTCACTTCAGCAGGTTGAGACCCTTTCATGCAGATAGCATCAATTTAACCCGTAACCAGTCGAAAGGAATGAGATCAAATAACCAACAAGGAAGAGAGCCATGAGGGAAGTCGAAGAGATTTTGGCAGAAATAGAGGTGACTGGGGACCCGCGACGTGGAAAAGAGTTCCCAGTAAAGTGGAGAGACCTTGGAGATGAGAAGACTAGTTGGGAGAGAGCTGCAGACCTGCAGCAGTTTAAGCAGAAGATCGAAGACTTTCAAGCCCTTCAGCGCCAAGGAGAGACAACTGAAGACATGCAGCAGCTCTAGTAGAAGATTGAAGACTTTCAAGCCCTTCAACACCGAGGAGATGCAACCACTCCGCACTGAAGATGAAGATCATATCAGACCTGTCAATGAGGACGTCAACAAATTAAGTGGGGAAGGATATAACCCACCTACATTTCAAGCTTGTCCAGGGCCAATGTCTTGCCTATGGCTGCTTGTGTTGTGGTGTTAGTGTGCACTTTTGTATTTTCCTTATTTTATTTTATTTTCTATTTTTGGGGGTGACAACTCAAACATCATGTGTGTTTCCTAGTTCCACTTGTGTAATGTCTTTAAAACCTCTTTAGGGGAGGTGACCCGGGGAACTTAAAAGGGCCTTGGCCACCAGTATACTAGGGGCTTAAGTTATGTACTCCCTCGCCCTTAGTTGTCTTGTTTAATGAAACGTACTCTATTTGATGTCCCATTGCTTTGTCCAAATGTGATGCTTGAATGTTTATGCAATATGTTTAATAAATGCTTTCTTAATGTTGGACAGTTATGACCCATAGCGTCACTATTTGTACAGATCATGGTGTTGTTGTACAAATTAACTATGTGATAAAGGAGATTGCTCTCTTATCATTTGTGATTAGATCACCAAGATGTATAAATGATAGGAGGTCCTTATGATTAGTTCCTGGATTGAGATGATATGAGATAGTATCAATCCATGAAGGTTTAATCATTAAATATCCCTAGTCAGAGTATTATCGAGATTGGACATCGATAATGCGTAAAAGACTAGTATTACACTTGTGCGCGTTGTGAGGGCATAACGGCATAGTTCTCATATATTTGGGTATAGGATACTCATGCAAGTGTAGTAGGAGGTTGTGTTTTACCGATGGTACGGAAAATAGCTTCGCTCTGGATAGACCCCTCGGAATTCCATTGGTAGTATGACTATGTGTCTATGGAAGTCCGAAATCAGGGTAGGTGTATTTGGTCTTAACCTGAAACTTGCACCGCTAATACTTGCGACAATCAATATACTTTGGTTTTAGGTCGTCCAGGGCTTTAACATGTTCTGTGTACGCCTCTGCTGGGTATATTGAGAATCGTAGTGTGTTGGGTGTGATGTCAAGATGGAAGTATCACTCCAGTCATAGTGGAGATGATGGTCACGTAGGATACGGAACTCGTTCTCTTATATGCTGCAGCTATCAAGATATTATGATTAGGTCATGTTTATCCGATTATAAAGACTATTTACCAGAGATCTGATATGTTCTTCGTACGGGGCAGACACATTTCCAGCCCCAAGCCTTGCACGTGACATCCGATACTGGATCGAGATACGTAATACTACGTATACTACGCCTGATATAGATCGTATATTCCTGTAAGGATATTTCTGGAGAATTGGGTAGGCATGGCGCTTTTCTAGTTGCCAACCTTGTCTTGTAATCGGTATAAACGTAGTACTAGGTACTTACGTGTTCGGATAGTCCGACGACCGAATTTACTGCCAACATATCTGGGGATCTCATGGGTCGCTTCCCGAAGATTCACCGATGACGTATGACTCGCACTTTATTAATCTGGGATTAATTAAATGAGAGAGAGAAAATTAATCTGGGATTAATTACGGAGATATTTTATCTGGGATAAAATATTAATTAAATAGAGATTACGATTAATTTGGAATTAATCAATAAAATAATACATTCGATATATTATACGAAATTGGATTTCGACGCGGAATTGAAATTAGATTTTAATTCGGGCAAACGAATTGATTTAGAATTAATTCGTTAGCGATGTGAATAGTGATTTTGCTAGGCATAATTAATTAGTTACGTCGCAACGGAAAATTCATTAATTTGGAATTAGCAAACCCGAGCCCGGGAGTATTTGCGAGCGCACTCGCATTTCGAATTCAAGTGCGGCACGCAAGTTACATCAAGCGTCAAATCATTAGTCACATCAAGCGTCAAATCACATGTCACTTTGAGTGATGTGACAATTTGTCACTTGATTGATTGATGGAAGTGGTTGGCAAAGCTTTAATGGTTTGACTTTTGAAAGCAATTTTTGGAAAATGAATTAATTGATTTTTGGAAAATCAAAATGTGTATTAGATACACAATTCTTCCAAAAACTCACAACACTCTCTCTCTCTTCTTTCTTCTCTCCCATTCACGCCCAAGGGGCTGCTGTTTTTCCTTCTGGTTTTGGCTCACTGCCGTGAGTCATGGAGAAGCAAAAGGTGATGATTTTGTGGCAAAATCAAGAGTGCTAGCACACATGGGAGTCTTGCGAAGGTGATAGGGAAACCGCACACATGAGCATGGAATCACATCACGAAAGCTTCTTGGAAGATGATCCACGGCCGAAATTTTGAAGAGCCAAAACAGCCCACTGCCGAGCACTCTAGGAGAGATCTTGGAGAGTTTTGTTCTTCGTCGCATCGCTTAACCGCTCGATGTAAGTATTCCGCAACTTCCTCGTGTATTCACATGTTTGTTTCTATGCTTTAATCGATCCTCGGGACTTAGAGATTTCCCAACAATGGTATCAGAGCGAGTTAAAACCATGAAACTTGATTTAGGGTTAAAATTGGGTAAAATGTGTTTTAGCATGATTTGATGAAATTGGATGATTAAGTATGCTTAAATTATGTTTAATTGAAGTTTAATTGGATCAATTTCTTGAAATAATGATTGGACCATTTTTTGCCCAAACTCTTAGCTTGGCCGAGAGATATAAGAACCCTAATGTCTTGGAATTTTTGATTTTTGATTCATTGGATGAATTGGAATCATGTTGGGAATATTGATTTAATGTTGAATTGGATTTAATTGGATTGAAACCAAATCGGACATAAAATTACCCACATTGCCGAGACTATATGCATGTAAAATGGGTTTGATTCTTTGATAAAATGTGTTGGACATGTTTTGTTGTTAATGAGCATGATTAATTAGCCTAATTGGTGTTTTGGAAATATTGATTTGGGTAATTAATTATGTTATACACTTTGGTTAATTAAATTTTGAAATTGGAATTTTGGAATTTAATTAATTGGGCTAATTTTGGAAATTGGGCTTAAAAGTTGTTATTGGGCTTATTGGGCTTGGTTGTACCAAGATGGGTTTAGGCTAAATTGGTTGGATCCAATTGGGCCCAAAACCGTATCCATAAAGTCCAATTATGACTAATAGACCTTTTAAAGTTTAATTGGGCCTAATGGGCCTAAATTGATTTCTAGGCTTATGAGGTTATTCCTTTAAATGGGCTTTAGTCTTTGGGTTTACCCAAGTTGACCAAAATTTCATACCTTAAGAAATTAATTGAAAGCCCATTGGACTTTAATTAAATTAACATTGATGTTAATCGGGCTTTGAGACCCGTAACGATTAAATTTGGAATTTAAGTCGTAAAGGTTTATTAATAAAGTGTAATATTTAATTTGGAAATAAATAAGCGAATTAGTATTAAATACATATTAAATTGGATTTAATGTTGTAGTTTAATTTAATTCAAGAATTCGTACTTTGAGTACTTATTCGCAAAAACGAGTTTGACTCGCGCAAAATCAAATCGTTGTTTGAACATTGGATGGTCACTAATTATCAGATTAATTAATTGGATTAGATTGATTGATAACATGTTTGTGTGAATACATGGTTGCGATGCATGAATAATGTATATCGGATGGATATTAGAAGGGTATGGCAATTTTAGAAATTGTTGTAATAAATTTAGAATTTATTAATTGGACCTGCGTGTCCAGCCTATTACCTCCTTACTCTATGTATTTCTCTTCTCACCTATTCCCCTCAATGTAAATGAGGTTTATTTAGAAGTGTTATGTAACGGGTAGAAGTAATACTTGTGCTAGCGGGAGAGAGGAAAGTGAGAGATTTGATCTAGGATCAATGTGTTAAGTATCCATCTCCATATCAATATTATTTATTTTACGCGCCTTATTATGTATTTAAAATGCATGTTTAAGGGTGTATGATGATTAGACCTTAACAAAGATAATAAATTGGTTGCCAATTTGCATGCGAAAAACCCTGACAAAATATTAAGCGTTAATCCTTCCATTGAGTGATTCTTACTCAAGATCCGAGACTGGCATTGGTTTGTTGGCCAAAGTCAAGACCTTTGTCCATTGAGGATGTGTTTGAATCACGAGAGCTTTGTTCCATATTGGTGTCTTGTCTAAGTTGTGGTTTGTTGGCCAAAGTCAAGACCACTTCTTGTCCATCGACATTGATTACGAAGCTTTCCATGGTCAATGGGTTCCGCTTAACTGTGATCACTAAGTTTGTTTTACCAAAGCCAAGGCTTAGTTGATTCAGAGGAAAAAGGTTAGGCAATATATTGGATATATTGGCATATATAGGATATATGTTTCGGACTTGGATGTCCCCTTACTAGATCTAGGAATTGGATGGGATCCAATTGATCTTAGAGATCTACCTAGTTAATTATCATACAATTTGTTGGCCAAAGTCAAGATTGTGTGATATTTAACGGGATCCTAGCCCACTAGGAAACACGGTTTCCCAAGCACTCGACATAGGGTTAGAGGCTCGCCGAAAAATAGTGGGAGACAAGTATTAAATTTGCAATATTCGTTTAGTAACTTGCCATACGCGCTCATTTCAAATATTACGTCAAATAAATTATTTATTAGTTGGACTAATATTTAATTATTTTTTTAATTAAACAGTTGGACTGTATTCAAACTATTTCATTTATAGTTGATTATATAATTGGATTATAGTAATCAATATATTTGATTTAATTAATTATAGTTGATTTTATAATTGGATTATAGTAATCAATATATTTGATTTAATTAATTATAGTTGATTTTATAATTAGATTATAGTAATCAATATAATTGAATTTAACCTATTAAATTATAGTTGATTATATAGTTGGACTATAGTAATCATTATAATGAATAGTACCTAAAATCGTTGATTAAATAGTTGGACTATTGGAATCAAGATAAAATTGAAAGATTGACATTTAAAACATAATCCTAGGGAAAATGTATTTAAATGGTTTAATTTTCAAATTGGGAATAAATTTCAGGATAGTCCTGAAAACTAATAAGTTACTTTATTTGATAAAATAACATATTAGGCCTAAGCCCGGAGTTAAGCAAATAGTAGAGCATAATCTTTGGAATATTGATGTAATGATAACTTTAGTGTTTAATCCATTTAGCTTGCCAAAAGGACTCTTTAATTTCTTAATAAGAACTAAGGATTAGATCTTTAAAGTATGATAATGAAATGAAGGATCTTCATAGTTCTATTTTTTAGATCTTAAAAGTAATAAATTGTAATACTAAACTCTTGAAGAGTTAATGGCTATACCCAATGAGTCAAAGCCAAAGTTTGCAATAAGGCAAGAAGCGCAAGGCGCATCTTATTTTGACATTCTAGAAGGCCAAGGCTTGGCCATAGGCATCTGGGGTACCAAAAAGGGCAAAGGCAAAATTATTATAATCTTCTAGGAAGATAAAGGACATATCCCAAAATGTCTGCCTTAATTGTGGCAAATGGGGACACGGAAGCGTGACTGCCGTATGTGTTAGTGTTCCTAGAACATTCATAGGATCTAATAAGCATGAAAAACATTTCATATGATCATCATAAGGTGCGGAATAAACTTACAATGAATGGATAGAGCTTTAAAACTTTTGAGAGGATGAACTCCAAGTTCCAACCTTTTGATGATTCCAAGCTTTTGATGATTCCAAGCTTTTGAGTAGTTTCCCTTTTGATGATTCCAAGCTATTGAGTAGTTTCCCTATCACCTTTGTCAACTTCCAAAGTGCTAGCTTTTAGTTGATTTGAAACAAATCCAAGAGATGAGAAGCTTGAGGAATTCGGCCAAGCCCCTAGGGAGTTCTTTAGGGTTTTTCAATTTTTCATCTAATGAATAGTGTTGTTTAACAAGTGTAGAGATTTTCCTTTTTTGTTATTCACCTTTAGGTAAAACTATTTCACCCTTTTTACCCTAAACTTGGTAGGTTTGGTAAATGGTTTACAAAAAGTAAAACAAGGTGGTTGAGTGGTTGGTGGCTTGGCATAAATGCCAACTACCACCACCTACCACACATGTGAAGTGGGCCCCACATATTTGAATTCAAAATTCAAATATCTCTACGAACATTTGCCGCGGCTCGGTTCCGTTTAATCCGATCAAACGAACTTCCGTCGTTAAATAATTAAATCTAATTTAATTAAATATCGATGCCTCGCAAATATATTACGATCGACGTTTACGAATTAATTCTAAATTAACTCGTTCGTTCGTATTAAAGTCCGACTTTAATTTCGTAACGAAATGCAATTCGTATTAATATATCCGATATATTAATTTTAGCCCATTTAAATAAATTAAATAGAAAAATCAAATTTAACTATTAAATTTATTTTACCGATTAATTCCAAATTAATCGCGTTCTCTCTCTACTGAACACATTTAATCCCGGATTAAATAAAGCCCCAATTAATCCCAGATTAATTTTCTCTCTCTAAATTAAACCCAGATTAATTATATTTTAAGTCAACTGTCATCGGTGAATCTTTGGGAAGCGACCCAAGAGATCTCTGGATATGTTGGCAGTAAATCCGGTTATCGGACTATCCGATAGAGTGAGTACCTCGTACTACGTGCTTACCGATTTACAAGACATGGTTGGCTTCTAGCAAAGCACCGTGCCTACCCAATTCTCCAGAAATATTCTTACTGGAATATATAATCTATGTCAGGCGTAGTATACGTAGTATTGCGTATAGCGATCCAGTATCTGATGTCACGTGCAAGGCCTAGGGCTGGAAAGTGTCTGCCCCGTACGAAGCACATATCGGATATCAAGCAACTAGTCTCTTTGAATCGGATAATCATGACCTTGTCATATTATCACGATGGTTGCAACACTATAGAGAACTAGTTCCGAATCCCTGCGTGATCATCATCTCCATATGTCTGAAGTGATACTCCCATCTTGACATCACATCCAATACACTACGATTCTCAATAAACCTAGAAGAGGCGCACACAGAACCTGTTAAAGCCCTGGACGACCAAAACAAAAGTTTACTGATTGTCGCAAGTACTAGCGACGCAAGTCTCAGGTTAAGACCAAATACACCTACCCTGAACCGGACTCCCAAAGACACATATACATACTACCAATGGGATTCCGCGGGGTCTATCCAGAGCGAAGCTGTTTTCCGTACCATCGGTAAAACACAACCTCCTATCGCACTTGCATAAGTATCCAATACTTAAACATATGAGAATTGTGTCGTTATGCCCTCACAACGCGCACAAGTGCAATACTAGTCTTTTCCGCATTATCGATGTCCAGTCTCGATAATACTACGACTAGGGATATTTAATGATTAAACCTTTATGGATTGATACTGTCTCATATCATCTCAATCCGGAACTAATCATAAGGACTTCTACCATTTCTATATCAAAGTAAATTAATTGCAAAATGGTAAAAGGCAATTTCATTACTACATAGTTAATTTAGTACAAAAACACAATGTCTTTTACAAACAGTGACGCTATGGGTCATAACTGTCCAACAATCTCCCACTTGGCCTATAGCCAGTCACTCAAGCATCTAATACCTGAACTATGTATATGTCGCTCAAACTTTTGCTCAGGAATAGCTTTCGTCAGCGGATCTGCAATGTTGTCATCTGATGCGACCTTCTCGATCTTCACATCGCCACGATGTATGATCTCACGTATCAGATGGAAATGTCGAAGAACATGCTTGGATCGTTGATGAGACCGCGGTTCCTTAGCCTGCGCTATAGCCCCGTTACTGTCACAATACAATGGAACGGGGTCAGCTGCTAACGAAACTACTCCTAATCCAATTAGGAATTTTCAGATCCAAACTGCTTCCTTTGCTGCTTCGGCTGCAGCAATGTACTCCGCTTCTGTATTGAATCGGCAACAGTATCTTGCTTGGAAGATTTCCAGCTCACTGCTCCTTATTCAAACAAAATATGTACCCGGATTGCGACTTGTAGTCGTCTTTATCGGTTTGGAAACTTGCATCGGTATACCCAGTTACCTCAAGTTCTCCATCTCCATAGATTAAGAAGCATCCTTAGTTCGTCTAAGATACTTAAGGATGTTCTTAACTGCCATACAGTGACCATCACCTGGATCGGCCTGATAACGACTACACATGCTCAAAGCATACGAGACATCAGGTCGCGTACATATCATGGCATACATGATCGATCCGACTTCCGAGGCGAATGGTATCCGACTCATGTTGTCTCTCTCATCTTGAGTTTTAGGACACATGTCCTTAGATAGATAGACACCATGTGACACAGGCAACAGTCCCCTCTTGGACAGGTCCATGTTGAATCTCTTCAACACTTTGTCAATGTACGTGCTCTGGGAGAGTCCAAGCAGCTTTCTAGATCTATCTCGGTAGATCTTTATTCCTAGAATAAAGGTTGCTTCTCCCAGATCTTTCATGGAGAATTTTAATGAAAGCCAAGCTTTCACTGATGTTAACATGGGAATGTCATTGCCTATAAGCAATACATCGTCAACATAAAGGACAATAAAAGTCAGTGCGCTCCCACTAACCTTCTTGTATACACAAGGATCATCTTCGTTTTGAATGAAATCATATTCTTTTATGATCTCATCAAAACGTTGGTTCCATGACCTCGATGCTTGCTTCAGTCCATAAATGGACCGATTTAACTTACAAACCTTGTTTACAAGTTTAGGCACGATAAAACCGTCAGGCTGTTGCATATAAACATCCTCCAAAAGGTTTCCGTTAAGGAAAGCGGTTTTAACATCCATCTGCCATATCTCGTAATCAAAATATGCAGCAATAGCAAGCATTATCCGAATGGATTTAATCATGGCAACGGGTGAGAAAGTTTCGTCGTAATCGACACCATGTCGTTGACGATACCCCTTCACTACAAGCCTAGCTTTGTACGTTTGTATGTTGCCATCCATGTCGGTCTTCTTCTTGAAGACCCATTTGCATCCAATAGGCTTTACGCCTTCTGGTGCGTCAACCAGTGTCCAAACTTGGTTGGTGTACATGGAATCCATTTCGGACTTCATGGCTTCTTGCCATAAAGCGGAATCGATATCTTGTATCGCTTCCTCATACGTAGCCGGTTCTGTATCCTCAATGAGATTAATATCTACATGAGGTGAGATCAGGAACCCATACCTCTCAGGTTGTATCCTGACTCTCTCCGACCTACGCGGTCCTTGTGTAATAGAAGATTATGGTACAGTTTCATCCCTGATGGACTGTTCTTGTTCCTTTGAGGATTCTATGCCAGGAACATATCACTCCGATTTTCATCGAGTTCTACTTTCCTCCACTAACCACTGCATTCAGGAATTCCTTCTCAAGGAAAACCGCATGTAGAGCAACAAATACTTTGTTCTCTCGTGGGTGATAGAAGTAATATCCTTGGTTTCCCTAGGATATCCTACGAATAGGCATTTATCCGACATGGGCTCAAGTTTGGTACCTTCCAAACGTTTGACGTATGCCCAGCATCCCCAAATCTTCAGGAATGAGAAACCCGGTTTCTTTCCTGTCCATATCTCATATGGTGTCTGTTGTACAGATTTTGATGGAACCTTATTCAAAATAAGAATTGCACTATTTATGCATATCCCCAGAAGGAAATAGGTAGCTCAGTGCGACTCATCATAGACCTTACCATGTCCAACAGAGTTCGGTTTCTCCGTTCAGATACACCGTTTAATTGCGGTGTTCCAGGAGGAGTCCACTGTGAAAGAATACCATACTCTTTCAAGTAATCTAGAAACTCATTGCTTAAGTATTCGCCACCACGGTCCGACCGTAATATCTTTATACTCTTACCGGTCTGTTTTTCAACTTCGTGTCGAAACTCTTTGAATTTCTCAAGAGTTTCCAACTTGTGTCTCATAAGATACACATAACCATAACGCGATGCATCATCCGTAAAGGTTACGAAGTTCGTATCCACCTCTAGCCTGGCTAGACATGGGCCCATAAACGTCACTATGAACGAGGGCTAACAGTTCGGTGGCGCGTACACCTTTACCGCTAAAAGGTGATTTAGGCATTTTGCCTAATAAGCAAATTCGCAGACGTCATATGAATTTGGATCAAATCCGTCCAAGTACCCACTCTTCGAAAGTGTGGATATACGAGTCTTGTTTATGTGTCCCAGACGACAGTGCCACATATAAGTTTCATCTTTATTACTTAGTTTGAGCCTTTTGTTTATTACATTATATGTTTGAGATTGATTTATATTCAAAATATAAAGACCATTATTAGCATCAGCAGAACATATCTCAAAATCATCTTTATAGACAAAACACCCAGTGTTTCGGAATACAATAGTGTACCCGCATTGGGTCAAACAAGATACAGAGATAATATTCCTAGTCAAACTAGGTACATAAACAATCATTAAGTTCAAGTACATGCCCCGAGGGCAGCTCTAAAACAAAAGTGCCAACGGCCAAAACGGCGACTGGTGCCCCATTTCCAACGCATAGATCAATCTCCCTGAGGTCAGTCTCCTGCTAATTTGCAGATCCTGCACATCAGTACATATATGAGTACCACAACCTGAATCAAAATCCAATTTTTAAAACTAGAAGTAGTCATGTTTATCTCTATAACAAACATACCTGAAGCCGGTGCCTTGCCCGCTTTAATCTCCTTCTGGAGCGCCTTGTACTCGCGGCAGTCACGCTTCCAGTGACCCCGCTTGCCACACTGTAGGCATACATCCTGAGACTTGTCCTTTGGCTTCCCAGAAGCCTTTGACTCCTTGGCCTTGCCTTTTTTCCCTTATACTTCTTCTTCTTAACACCACCAGTGGGGATAGTGATGTTTGAGCAAAATGCGCCTCGCGCTTGTTGCCCTTGAGAAGCTCCTTCTCAGCCTCCTTGAGAATTGATAATAACTCTACAAGAGTATCATCAGTGTTCATCAAGTTATAGTTTATGATGAACTGTCTCCAGGTATCGGGGAGCGATTGTAGGACCATGTCCACAGTAATCTCAACCTCCAAGACTATCCCCAGTTTGGCTAACTCATCAATGTGAGCAATAATCTGAACCACATGGGATTCAACAGACATGCCTTCTGACATGCGTGAGCGGAAGAGCTTCTTCACCAACTCATATCTCTCCATCCTCTTGTTAGAGCGGTGGAGATCGTGCAATCTTGCCATCATGTTATAAGGATCCAAGTCCCTATTTTGACGACGAAAATGCTGAGTCATAGAAGCAAGCATAATGGACTGAGCCGTGTCACAGTAATTGCTGTGAGTCTTCCAAAGCTCCAGCTCAAGTGGCTCAGTGGGCTTAGGCCCGAGAGGTGTCTGTATCGTATACAGTATCCCCCTGCCCCAATGACTATCCTTAGGTTCATTTCCCAATCCGAAAAGTTTGTGCCCTTAAAGACATTCTCTCCCATGATAATTTCACGGACATTCCCTTTTCCTGTCATCTTAACTACAATAGTCCAACTATTTAGTTAACGATTGATGGGTACAGTCAAACTGTTACAAAAAAATAACATTATATTAGTCAAACTAATCATTTTTAATTTTGACGAAATAAATTTGAAAGCGCGTAAAGCTAAGTATCTGAATGAAATTGCAAATTCAATACTAGCCTCCCACTATTTTTTCGGCGAGCCTCTAACCCTCTGTCGAGTACTCGGGAAACATAGTTTCCTAGTGGGCTAGGATCCCGCTAAATAACACACAACCTTGACTTTGGCCAACAAGCTGTATGAAACTTAACTAGGTAGATCTCGAAGATCAATTGGATCTCATCCAATTCCTAGATCCGGTAGGTGGACATCCAAGTCCGAAACATATACATGTATATATGCCAATATATCTAATATATTTTCCTAACCTTTTTCCTCTGAATCAACTAAGCCTTGGCTTTGGCACAACAAGCTTAATGATTCCAGTTAAGCGGGACCCATTGACATGGAAAGCTTCGTAATCAATGTCGATGGACAAGAAGTGATCTTGACTTTGGCCAACAAATCACAACTTGGACAAGACACCGATATGGAACAAAACTCTCATGATTCAAACACATCCGCAATTGACAAAGGTCTTGACTTTGGCCAACAAACCAATGCCAACTTTGGATCTTGAGTAAGAATCACTCAACGGAAGGAAAAACGCTTAATATGTTTTTGAGGGTTTTTCGCGTAATTGGCAACCAATTAATTATCTTTGATTAGGTCTCATCATACACCCTTAAGCATGCTTCTAAAACATCATAAAGCGCGTAAAGTAAATTAATAGCGATATGCGGATGGATATATAACAAATTGTTCCTAGAACAAATCACTCTCTTTCCTCTCCCCGGCTATAACTATTCTATTCCTACCCAATTACAAAATACAATAAAGAAACCTCATATACATTGAGGGGAATAGGTGAGAAGAGAATTACAAGGAGTAAAGAGATAAAAGGCTGGACACGCAGGCCCAATTTAATAAATTCTAAATTTATTACAATTTCCAAATTATTGCCCTCACCCTTCTAATATCCATCCGATATACACTATTCATTCATCACATTCATGTAATCATACAAAGCATATATTACAACCAATCTAATCCAATTAATTAGTCTTTAATTATGTGACCAAACAATGATTTGATTTGCAAGAGTCAAACTCATTTAAGAATAAATACTTTTAAGTAAGTATTCTTGAATTATATTGAACTACAACTTTAAATCCAATTTATTTGTATTCAATACTAATTCCAATTTAATTCCAAATTAAATACATACACTTATTTATTTGCCTTAAAGACTTGGATTCCAAATCCAATCTTAATGGGTCTCAAAGGCCCAATAACATCCAATGTCATTTTAATTAAAGTCCAATGGGCTTTTAATTGATTCTTAGGCATGGGCTTTGGCCATAATGGATCAAACCCAAAATGCCAAGGCCCAATAGGAATCACCATATTGCCAACAAATCAATTTAGGCCCATTAGGCCCAATTAAAATCTTTAAATGGTCAAGTGATGTATTTGGACTTAATGGAATTGGTTTTGGGCCCAAATGGATCAAATCCAAAAGTCCAAAATCAAACTTGGTCAAACCAAGCCCATTAGGCCCAAATACACATTTTTAGCCCAACTCATTTTAAAGGCATATATTAACATAATTATAATATTCCAAATATCACAATTATTTTAATTAAAGTGTATTAGCCATAATTAATTAATTAAACTCAATATTTCCAAAATATCAATTAACTTAATTAATCATGCTTAGTCCAATAATTCATGCTTAACACAAAATCAAGCCAAAACACATCATTGCATGCTTGACACAAATGAAACCTAAAATCATCATTTCATGCTCAACATGCACTTTGATTTTAACATGAACATTATTGACATTGATTCTAATCATATTAAACCAACTATCATCATTTAAACATGCATCTAAACATATTATTTCATGTTACAAAAAATGAAAAACTGCATGCATTGCACACATATTACAGTGCCATTCCATAGTTTCATTTTTTTTTTTTTTATCTTTTGATTCTTTTGATTTATTTCAAATCTAATCATGCATAACTCTAAGTTATCATGTTGTAAACATACTCAAAGCATCAATTTTAAAGAATCATGCTCAAATCATAAAAGCCCCAAATTTTAGGTCCAAGAACCCTAGAATTTTTCATGCTTAAATTAGGCTCTGATACCATTGTTAGTGTTCCTAGAACATTCATAGGATCTAATAAGCATGAAAAACATTTCATATGATCATTATAAGGTGCGGAATAAACTTACAATGAGTGGATAGAGCTTTAAAACTTTTGAGAGGATGAACTCCAAGTTCCAACCTTTTGATGATCCAAGCTTTTGATGATTCCAAGCTTTTGAGTAGTTTCCCTTTTGATGATTCCAAGATATTGAGTAGTTTCCCTATCACCTTTGTCAACTTCCAAAGTGCTAGCTTTTAGTTGATTTGAAACAAATCCAAGAGATGAGAAGCTTAAGGAATTCGGCCAAGCCCCTAGGGAATTCTCTAGGGTTTTTCAATTTTTCATCTAATGAATAGTGTTGTTTAACAAGTGTAGAGATTTTCCTTTTTGTTATTCACCTTTAGGTAAAACTATTTCACCCTTTTACCCTAAACTTGGTAGGTTTGGTAAATGGTTTACAAAAAGTAAAACAAGGTGGTTGAGTGGTTGGTGGCTTGGCATAAATGCCAACTACCACCACCTACCACACATGTGAAGTGGGCCCCACATATTTGAATTCAAAATTCAAATATCTCTACGAACATTTGCCGCGGCTCGGTTCCGTTTAATCCGATCAACAAACTTCCGTCGTTAAATAATTAAATCTAATTTAATTAAATATCGATGCCTCGCAAATATATTACGATCGACGTTTACGAATTAATTCTAAATTAACTCGTTCGTTCGTATTAAAGTCCGACTTTAATTTCGTAACGAAAAGCAATTCGTATTACTATATCTGATATATTAATTTTAGCCCATTTAAATAAATTAAATAGAAAAATCAAATTTAACTATTAAATTTATTTTAACGATTAATTCCAAATTAATCGCGTTCTCTCTCTACTGAACACATTTAATCCCGGATTAAATAAAGCCCCAATTAATCCCAGATTAATTATATTTTAAGTCACTGTCATCGTGATCTGGAATTGGGAAGCGACCCAAGAGATCTCTGGATATGTTGGCAGTAAATGTGGTTATCGGACTATCCGATAAAGTGAGTACCTCGTACTACGTGCTTACCGATTTACAAGACATGGTGGCTTCTAGCAAAGCACCGTGCCTACCCCTCCTAGAAATATTCTTACTGGAATATATAATCTATGTCAGGCGTAGTATACGTAGTATTGCGTATAGCGATCCATTATCTAATGTCACGTGCAAGGCCTAGGGCTGGAAAGTGTCTGCCCCGTACGAAGCACATATCGGATATCAAGCAACTAGTCTCTTTGAATCGGATAATCATGACCTTGTCATATTATCACGATGGTTGCAACACACTATAGAAGAACTAGTTCCGAATCCCTGCGTGATCATCATCTCCATATGTCTGAAGTGATACTCCCATCTTGACATCACATCCAATACACTACGATTCTCAATAAACCTAGAAGAGGCGCACACAGAACCTGTTTAAGCCCTGGACGACCAAAACGAAAGTTTACCGATTGTCGCAAGTACTAGCGATGCAAGTCTCAGGTTAAGACCAAATACACCTACCCTGAAGCGGACTCCCATAGACACATATACATACTACCAATGGGATTCCGCGGGGTCTATCCAGAGCGAAGCTGTTTTTCCCACTACCATCGGTTAAACACAACCTCCTATCGCACTTGAAAAGTATCCAATACTTAAACATATGAGAACTGTGATGTTATGCCCTCACAACGCGCACAAGTGCAATACTAGTCTATTCCGCATTATCGATGTCCAGTCTCGATAATACTACGACTAGGGATATTTAATGATTAAACTTTTATGGATTGATACTGTCTCATATCATCTCAATCCGGAACTAATCATAAGGACTTCTACCATTTCTATATCAAAGTAAATTAATTACAAAATGGTAAAAGGCAATTCATTACTACATAGTTAATTTAGTACAAAAACACAATGTCTTTTACAAACAGTGACACTATGGGTCATAACTGTCCAACTGTATGGACAAAGTAGACATGAAGGAATTGAAGACGGGCAAGGCTCTGACTTCAAATATGTTTGTCATAAAACATGTTCACTACTAGTATTGAAATTGGATTTTAGATACTTAGTGTGGTACATAAATATGTACTAGTGTGCAAAATCTGCTATGAGCAGGATACTGACTTCAGATGAGATAAATATGCGAATCAGAAACGGGATGAAAGTCGCTGTTTTAACAGTAGAAACCTAAGTTTTGGAACTACCCTTCGGGTATGTACTTAAATTAGGAAACTGTTACAGTGTAACTAGTTTGACTAGATATATTATCTCTACATCAGAGTTTAACCCGTTGCGGGTATACCTTTATATTCTAGAACACTGAAGTGTTTTATTATAAAGATGATATTGAGATAAACACATTAGATGTGATTAACAATATTTATATTTTGAATATAAATAAATCTCAAACTATAACATGACAAATAAATAGCTCAAACTGATTTAATCAGTTGAGATTTATATGTGGCATTGTTGTCTGGGACACGGTTAACAAGACTCGTATATCCACACTTTTGAAGAGTGGGTACTAGGACAAATTTGATTCTATTCAAATAAAGTCTACGAATCTAGTTTATTAGGCATAGTGCCTGTAACACTATTTACTTGGTAAAAGTGTAAGTGCCACCGATCTGTTAGCCCTAGTTCATAGTGAAGCAAGTGGGCCCATGTCTAGCTAGGCTAGGTGTGGATATGAATATTTCGTTACCTACACGGATGTGGCATCACGTTATGGTTATGTGTTTCTTTTGAAACACAAATCGGAAACTTTTAGAGTTTCGACAAGAAATAGGCAAACAGATCGGTTAAGATATTAAACCATCACGGTTAGACCATGATGAAAATACTTAAGCAATAAGTTTCTCAAATATACTTGAAATAGTATAGTATTCTTTCAATGAGGACTCCTCCTGGAACACGTCAATTTGACGGTGTGTCTGAAGGGAGAAACCGAATTTTGTTAGACATGATAAGGTTAATCATGAGTCGCTCTGAGCTACCATTTCCTTCAACGGATACGCATAAACAGTGCAGAACTTATTTAGAATAAGGTTCCATGAAAATCTGTTTGACAGATTTCATATTAGATATGAACAGAAAAGAAACCGGGTTTCTCATTCCTGAAGATTTGGCTATGCTAGGCATATGTTTGGATGATACCAAACCAGAACCCAAATCGGATAAGTGCCAAGTTGTAGGTTATCCTAGGGAAATCAAAGTATAGTACTTATACAACTCACAATAGAACAATGTAATTGTTGCTCACCATGCGTCTTTCCTAAGAGGAATACCGATATGCAGTGTTAAGTGGGAGGATAGTAAAACTCGATGAAAAATAGAGTAATACTATTCCAGGCACCGATTCCTAATGGAACAAAAATAGTTCATCAAGGATGAAACTATACCAGTAATCTTCGAATACACAAGAACCGCGTAAGTCGGAGAGAGTCAGAAAATAACATGGGGTATGGGTTTCCGATCTCACCTCGAAAAGATGTCAATCTTATTGAGGAATACGAACTGACTACGTATGAGGAAGTGATACAAGGTATCGACTCCCTATTATGGCAAAGTGCCATGATATCCAAAATGGATTCCATGTATACCAACTAAGTTTGGACACTAGTTAATGTACCGCAAGGCATTGTGCCTATTGGTACAATATAAGTCTTCAAAGAAGACAATACATGAAAGGCAACATACCAACATACTAAGCTAGGCTTATAACGAAAAGGTATCTTTATCAACATTGTGTTGATTACAACGAAACCTTTTACTTGTGGCCATTGGTAAATCCATTTGGATAATGCTTGCTGAAGCTGCATGTTTCATTTATGAAATGTGGCAGCCAAATGCCAAAACTGCTTTCCTTAACGGAAACCTTTTGGAGGATGTTCACAATATCCTGACGGTTTTGTCGTACCAAAACTAGCAAACAAGGTTTGCAGGTTATTCGATCCATGAATAGATTGAAGCAAGCATTGCGTTCTTGGAACTATCGTTTTGATGTAATCATAATGGAATATGATTTAATTCAAAACGAAAATGATTCTTGTTTATATAAGAAGGTTAGTGGGAGCGCACTACCAATAAATATCCTAAGTAATAATGATAATATGTCATTTCTTGGAAATGATATTCCCATAAAACAATCGGTGAAAGCTTGGCTTTCGAGAAAATTCTCCGTAGAATTCTTGGGAGAAACAACCTTTATTCGAGGAATAAAGATCTATTGGGATAGATTTAAAGTTGTTGACAACTCTCCGAGAACTTGTACATTGAAATAAATGTACGCGACCTGGTGTCTCATACGCTTTCAGCATATGGAGTCACAATCGGGCCATTCCAAGTGATAGTAATTAGATTGTTATTAAGAACATGCTTTAGTATCTTAAATGATCTAAGAATGCTGTCTTAAACAATGGAGAAGGAGAACTTGAAGTGACTGGGGATCTAATGGGTCGCTTTGAGTGATGTGACAATTTGTCACTTGATTGATTGATGGAAGTGGTTGGCAAAGCTTTAATGGTTTGACTTTTGAAAGCAATTTTTGGAAAATGAATTAATTGATTTTTGGAAAATCAAAATGTGTATTAGATACACAATTCTTCCAATAACTCACAACACACTCTCTCTCTTCTTTCTTCTCTCCCATTCAGGCCCAAGGGCTGCTGTTTTTCCTTCTGGTTTTGGCTCACTGCCGTGAGTCATGGAGAAGCAAAAGGTGATGATTTTGTGGAAAAATCAAGAGTGCTAGCACAAATGGGAGTCTTGAGAAGGTGATAGGGAAACCGCACACATGAGCATGGAATCACATCACGAAAGCTTGGAGCTTGGAAAATGATCCATGGCCGAATTTTGAAGAGCCAAAATAGCCCAATGTCGAGCACTCTATGAGGGATCTTGGAGAGTTTTGTTCTTCGTCGCATCGCTCAACCGCTCGATGTAAGTATTCCGCAATTTCCTCGTGTATTCACATGTTTGTTTCTATGCTTTAATCGATCCTCGGGACTTAGAGATTTCCCAATACTTACCTCGTGCCATGCGAATGTGTGTTTGTCATTGCATGCTAAACTTTGTCTTCTAATAATGCTCACAGTATGCCAATGGCCAACCAGAAGCTTGTCCTTGCAGGCTCAATTCTAGACTGACTTGTTTGGCGTAACATTAAAATTGCCGCACGGACCCAACTTAACGACCCCAAAGTTTGGCCCGTGACACACCCCCATCAATCAAAATTATCATTGATCTACCCCGGACTGTTCCTCTAATTCTTATGGTTTTCATTTCCCCGCTGGTGCGGATCCCATTAACGATTTCATGGAAACTGATATTGTTGGTTCTGCCAATTTGCTCATGGACTGCGATGCTTCACCCCCTGGTACACGGCCACTTCATCTATGGAGGTCTCCTCTGTCGACAGAAATTGCCCATCTCGAATTGTCCCCTGTGATTTACTTCAACGTCCTCTTCCTCAACAACAAAGATTTTCAAGGAACGATTGTTACATATATGGCCAGGACCGTACTTTTCTCTACAACGAAAACATAGATTGTTCATGCGGTAATAATTTTCCGTGAACTCTGATAAGCGCCTGAAGGGTAAGGAACGAAGCTTGTTCACCTCTCCTATGGCTTCCTTGTTACGCCTAAACAACAGCAACCACATTCTTATGGACTTCAACAACAGCAGCAGCAGTCTCCTATATCTCAGCAGCAGCAGAGTACTAGGCCCATAAGAGATATTGTGAAACTGTTGAGGTATAGAGAGGAAGAGTGAGGAAGATTGAGTTGAATAGTTTGTTAGTAAGCTGTTAGCAGTTAGTTTTCAGTTAGTCTGAGATTAACAAAGTGTAACGGAAATCGTCATCAACTTGTAACATAAAGAATGTTAATTCAACTATAAATAACGTTGAATGGGTAATAAAGGGCATGATTGAATTTCAAAACTTCTTTTCAGTGAGATTAGAGACTTTGTTAGCTTTATCTCGAATCAAAGCAAACATTTGGTGCTTTCATTGAGAGTTAACTAATGGGAAAGACCAATGGAGACGTGAATTTACAGATTGCAGCATTACAACAGCAATTGGATGAACAAGTTGCAGCTCAACAACGACAGATGGAAGAACAAGCCCAGAAGTTTGCAAAAACAGTAGAGGAAGTTCAAGAGATACAAGATTTGCTTCGAAACCTTACAGCAAGGACGGAGCAAGAAGGTGTTTCTGGTAGCAAAGGGTCCACTCAAGAAAATTTGACCCAATCTGCTTCTTCAACTCAATACAAAAATTACAGACTTGAAGTACCAAGATTTGATGGGCAAGATGTAGCAGGATGGAAAATGAAGATATAGTATTTTTTTGATACTTATCCCACACCTAACGAACAGAGAATCTCCATAACAGCCTATCACTGGGAAGGGGAAGCCCTGTCTTGGTTTACTTGGATGAAGAAAAATGGGCAGCTAAGGTCTTGGGAGTCGAAAAATGGGCAGCTAAGGTCTTGGGAGTCTTTTCTTGCAACAGTATCAACAAGATTCTGAGACTCTGTGTTCGAGAACCATGAAGAAGCTCTCTTTAAGTTGACTCAAACAACTACTGTGAGGGCTTACATCAAGGAGTTTGAAGTGCTTTCCAATAAGGTAACAGGACTGACTGAGAATTCGTTGTTAAATTGCTTTGTGTATAGGCTGAATTCAAATATTATGATGGAGGTCATGGCGTTGAGACCTTTGAGTTTTATAGAGGCATTATATCTGGCACAGTTACAAGAGGAAAAACTGAGGGAAATGAGGCTTCCTTACAGGGGATTTCACCTGCAGTGATTAAAGATGTTGACCCAAATGCTGGAATTAATAAAAAAATGATTTTGTTCCTACTAGTGGGTGGACTATAAAGAAGTTATCTCCTGGTGAGATGTAGAAAAGAATGGAGAATTGACTATGCTACAATTGTAAAGAAAAATTTCACCCTGGACACAAATGCAAGGCCAAGATGTTATTGATGATGGTACCAGAAAAGAATGACCAGGATGAGTTTGGGGAGTATCCAAAAGAAACTAAGGATGAAGAAGAGCTTACTGACTTTGGCAAAAGACCAGAGATTAGCTACCATGCCTTATTAGGCCATCCATACCAAAAAACGTCGAGATTGGAAAGAACCATTAATGGAAAAACAGTGAAGGTACTAATAGATAGTGGCAGCACCCATAACTTTATTCAGCAGAGGATTTTAGCTTACTTGGGACTACCAGCTGTAGCTTATGAGCCTTTTGAGGTAATGATTGGTAATGGGGATGGCCTTAAATGTAGTAGTATTTCCCCTAGTGTACCCCTTATAATACATAAACAATGGTTCCTTGTGGATTTCTTTATATTGCCTATCCAAGGAACAGACTTGGTGCTTGGTGTGCAATGGCTGGAAACTTTGGGGCCAGTTCTATAGACTATAAGAAGTTTATAATGGAGTTTCAGTGGCATGGCAGAACTATCAAGTTAACTGGGGCTACTGGATCTTTCATGAGAACTATGACTTTGCCCCAACTCAGAAGGATGACAGCAACTGATGCTATAGCTTCTTATTTCCAGCTTCAAGTAGTAAAACCATCCCAACAGTCACATGTTTGCCATCCCAAAATTCAGCTATTGCTCAATCAATTTCCATGAGTCTTTTATCAACCAAAAGGCTTACCACCCAAAAGGGAAAATGATCACCACATCCATTTGCTACCAAACTCAAAGCCAGTACAAGTCAGACCATACAGATATCCCCACTTTCAGAAGGAAGAAATAGAAAAGTTGGTCCAAGAAGTGTTGGCTAATGGAATCATACAACACAATACCAATCCATTCTCGTCACTAGTCTTGCTCGTTAAGAAAAAAGATGGAACTTGGAGGTTTTGTGTGGACTATAGAGCCCTTAACACTGCAACTATCAAAGATAAGTTCCCAATCCCCACTGTTGATGAGTTATTAGAAAAACTACATGGAGCTTGTATTTTCTCCAAACTTGATTGAAGGGCAAGGTACCATCAAATTAGGATGTCCTCTGAAGACATACACATGACAGCATTTAGAACACATGAGGGGCATTATGAGTTTCTAGTTATGCCCTTTGGTTTGACTAATGCCCATTCCACTTTTCAAGCTACCATGAATCAAGTTTTCAAACCATACCTGAGAAAGTTTATCATTGTATTTTTTGATGACATTTTTATTTACAGCACTTCATTGGGTGACCATTTGCACCATCTTCAACTGACGTTACAATGTTTGGTTGAAAATCAATTATTTACCAAGTTACCAAAATATGTGTTTGGGCAGGATACAGTGGAGTATCTGGGGCATTGGGTATCTTCTCAAGGAGTTCAACCAGACAATTCCAAAATTCAGGTCATGCAGCAATGGCCTACTCCTGTCAATATCAAACAGCTAAGGGATTTTCTGGGACTCACAAGTTATTACAGAAGGTTTGTCAGAAACTATGCAACCATAGCAGTCCCACTCTCTAATTTATTGAAGCTCAATATTTTCCATTGTGGTCCTCAAGCTAATTCTGGTTTTACCAACTTAAAGAAAGTTATGGTTACCACTGTTGGACAATTATGACCCATAGCGTCACTATTTGTACAAATCATGGTGTTATTGTACAAATTAACTATGTGACAAAGAGATTGCACTCTTATCATTTGTGATTAGATCACCTAGATGTATAAATGATAGGAGGTCCTTATGATTAGTTCCTGGATTGAGATGATATGAGACAGTATCAGTCCTCGAATGATTAATCATTAATATCCCTATTTAGAGTATTATCGAGATTGGACATCGATAATGCGTAAAAGACTAGTATTACACTTGTGCGCGTTGTGAGGGCACAATAGCATAGTTCTCATATATTTGGGTATTGGATACTCATGCAAGTGTAATAGGAGGTTATGTTTTACCGATGGTACGGAAAACAGCTTCGCTCTGGATAGACCCCTCAGAATTCCATTGGTAGTATGACTATGTGTCTATGGAAGTCTGAAATCAGGGTAGGTGTATTTGGTCTTAACCTGAGACTTGCACCGCTAATACTTGCGACAATCAATATGCTTTGGTTTTGGTCGTCCAGGGCTTTAACCGGTTCTGTGTACGCCTCTGCTGGGTATATTGAGAATCGTAGTGTATTGGAAGTGTGATGTCAAGACGGAAGTATCAATCCAGTCATAGTGAAGATGATGTCACGTATGCTACGGAACTAGTACTCTTAAGTACTACAGTCATCGGGATGATATGACTAAGTCATGTTCATCCGATTATAGAGACTAGTTACCAGACATCCGACATGTGCTTCGTACGGGGCAGACATAATTCCAGCCTCAGGCCTAGCACGTGACATCCAATACTGGATCGCAATACAGAATACTACGTATATTACGCCTGACATAGATTGTATATTCCAGTAAGAATATTTCTGGAGAATTGGGTAGGCACGGTGCTTTGCTAGAAGCCAACCATTCTTCTAAATCCGTAAACACGTGGTACGAGATACGCACTTAATCAGATAGTCCGATAACCGGATTTACTGCCAACATATCCAGAGGTCTCTTGGGTCGCTTCCCAAATATTCACCGATGACAGTTGACTTAAACTAGAATTAATCTGGGATTAATTTAGAGAGAGAAAATTAATATGGGATTAATTGAGGCTTTCTTTAATCTGGGATTAAATGTGTTCGGAAGAGAGAGAACGCGATTAATTTGGAATTAATCAGTAAAATAAATTTAATAGTTAAATTTGATTTTTCTATTTAATTTATTTGTATGGGCTAAAATTAATATATCGGATATATTAATATGAATTGGATTTCATTAGGAATTTAAAGTCGGACTTTAAAACGAACGAACGAATTAATTTAGAATTAATTCGTAAACGACGTTCGTAATATATTTGCGAGGCATCGTTATTTAATTAAATTAGATTTAATTATTTAGCGACGAAAGTTCGTTTAATCGGATTAAACGGATCTGAGCCGCGGCAAATGTTCGTAGAGATATTTGAATTTTGAATTCAAATGTGGGGCCCACTTCACATGTGGTAGTTGGGAGGGTAGTTGGCATTTATGCCAAGCCACCAACTTTCCAACTACCTTGGAATGGTTTTGGTGAAACCATTTACCTAACCACCTTGTTTAGGTGAAAAGGGTAAATTGGTTTTACCAAAAGGCATCTCTCTCTCTCATTCTTTGAACACAACACACAAAAGAACTAAAAACCCTAGCTTTCTGTCTACTATGGGCGTGAGCTTCCTCACACTTTCTCTTTGATTTTGTTGCAAAATCAACAAAGCTAGCACTTGTAGAAGTCTTCTATGGTGATAGAGAAACCAACTCAAAGCTTGGAATCAACACAAAGGTTGGATCTTGGAGATCTTCACAACTCAAAGCTTGGAATCAATACAAATGTTGGATCTTGGAGATCTTCACAACTCAAAGCTTGGAATCAACACAAATGTTGGATGTTGGAGATCTTCTTCTCAAAATTTTAAAAGCTCAAATCCATTCAATGTAAGTAATTCCGCAACTTATAATGAATTTATGAACACCTTTTCTTGCTTATTAGATCCTTGGCATGTTCTAGGAACACTAACAACCACTCCAGTACTAGCTTTGCCCAATTTCTTTGAGCAGTTTGTAGTGAAAGCTGATGCTAGTGATGAAGGGATATGAGCAATATTGTTACAGTGAAATCACCCTATTGCCTTCTTCAGTAAGAAACTACCTGGACGACTTAGAAAAGCCTCTGCAAATGTAAGAGAATTAGTGGCTGTGGTGGAGGCTGTACAAAAATGGAGGCAATAGTTGTTGGGCAGGCACTTCTTAATCAGAACTGACCATAAAAGCTTGAAGAATTTAATGGAGCAAGTTATCCAGACACCGGAACAAAACCAGTACATGCCAAAGCTACTAGGATTTGATTATGAGATTCATTATAAGCTTGGGGCAGAAAACACAATTGCAGATGCATTATCCAGACTTCCTCAATTTACTAATAATCAAGCTTAGCTTTATCCTTTATCCACTTCTGTTTTCAATTTCATTCCACAGCTTATGAGGGACATCAGCCAATCTGACACTTTAAGCCATCTGTTATCTCAGGAACAGCAAAGTCCAAAAGCTTACCCTGAATACAAATTCATAGATGGGTTGTTACTTTATAAAGGAAGGCTTATGGTGAACCCAAATTACCCTAAGTTGCAGCTATTAACTGAAATGCATGCTTCAGCTTGTGGAGGACATGGTGGAGTGTTTAAGACTTTAAAGAGGCCACAAGCTAATTTTTACTAGAAGCAAATGAAAAAAGATATTCAAACATTTTTTTAGCAATGCCAGGTCTGTCAGCAAGCCAAGTACATGACCAAAAGTCCCCAAGGGCTGCTCCAACCACTGTCCATCCCAGAACAACCGTGGGAAGACATATCCATGGACTTCATAGTGGGGTTACCTACAACCAAAGGATATTCTGCTATTTTGGTGGTAGTAGATAGGTTGAGAAAATATATTCATTTGGGCCCTTTACCAGCTCACTTCAATGCCTCACGGGTGGCACTGTTGGGGTTTTAAGGGGGAATATTGGTAACGCAGCGGAATCGCGGAAAATCAAAATTTTCCGATTTCAAAAATTTTTTTCTCGGATTAATCAAATAAACTTATTTATTTAATAATCCAATTATCAAATTCTGAAAAATTACACAAGAGATCAAATTTCTTGGTAATTACCGAATTGCCCCAAAACTTTGTAAATTGATTATTTTAGCCCAAAAATTATCAAATATAATTTTGGATGATTCTAAATCATTTTTAAAATGTTTTTCAACACATCTAATGCATCAAAATTAGATTTAACACAAATCTCCAATTTTTTCCTAATTGCCGTGACTACCCCCAAATTTTCAAGTAATTGCATTTTGGTCCCTTTTGTTCAAAACATGCCAAGATCAAATCCAATCTTTATGACGTAGACTGTCTAACGTCATAAATAGTCTCAAAACTAATATGACCCTATTGGTTGCAGAATGTATTCTCCATGAATTAGAAACTCGTTCTTAATATCTTAAATATCACAAAGAACGTGTTTCAAGATCCATCTTATGGTCTATAGGATATCAAAATAACTCATAACAATTACGATTAAATCGATATCTACAATCGCACATTATAAAGTATCGATTATGTCATCATCAAATGATACATAAGATTAATTAGACATTCTAATCAACATCTCTTCGAAAAAGGAATCATCATTTACGAAAGATGAATACTTTATATAAGACACACAATAACTGTCCAACAGTTATACTAACTGTCATACAGATAGCCTAGTTAGTCCTTTATTAGATCATATCTAATGCACGACTAATAGGAGTATCTCACAAGTCTCCAAGTTTTATATCATATATAAAACTTTATATCAAATATAACATAGACTACTCTCACTGCTTTCACGGAGTAAATAAGACTTAGGTAAATCTTTTACCTTACAAACATCTCATTATTACTATAATAATGATAATGTTGTTAGGATATATAACACTAGAAAGTAATTTTTACGCTCTCACTAACCCTTCAAGCACATATGTATTCTCTATACTTTGACAAGATCAGACAATCTGACTGATATCAAAAATAGAGAATACTGATTTCCGGAAGACTTATCCGAGTCTACAATAGGCTCTATAAGCTAGCACACTAAATTGCGATCTCAGCAGAACACAAACTCTAGGGCCATTCCAGAATGAACTCTTCAAACAAAGAAATCACAACTGATCTCTTATATGAATAAGTCACGCAAAAACGCCACTTTGCATTCTTTAGCTAAAATGTACAATTTAATATCAACATTAACCAATATACCTTTAATTGTTCAATTAGCGTGACTAGAGACAAGTTTTCTCAGAATCTACAATAGATGGCTGAGTATAACTTTTCTCACTGTCATACTATAAAGGTCAAACCCTTAATAAGCTCACACTGTTTTCGCTGCGCAAACAATTAGCACATATCATGAACTAATTCATAATGAAAGCTTAATCAAGTTCAAAACTTGATCACAGTAAGCTATGAACAATCTTAGATCTATGGTTCAATGATGAACTTCCAGAATCGATATCAAATATCGTTTCCATTATAAGTTATACGATAATTTTCTTCGGTAAGAAAACAACAGAATCATTCAGTATCAAATACTCGTAAATGATTCTGATATCCTATTAAACTTATATAGAAGATGTATAAGGGTTGCTTCATCTTATTAATTACGTAGTTCCATTATAGTTTATCATTCTCACATTTGACTTCAATAAGTCAAGTCTTTTCTACAATTGTTAACATCTGATGTTACACACCAAGTGATAAAACGATTTTATTACTTATGATTGTAGGAAAGATATTCTATCAAATAGAATACAATATTCTATTAAACAGAAAAAACGATAAACTTTTACTTATACCTCCTAGGCGCAAGTATTTTCCATTATATAAAAGAAATATTCAAATCTCAAACTTTTCAAGATTCAAAATTTCTATCTATACATATCATATATGTAGCTGTAGAAATTAATGGAACGTAAATTAAAAAAGATGAACTAGTATTACTGGAGCATATCCCCAAGAGTATTGAAACTAATTCGGTAACATTCAATATCAAACGAATCAAATCATATAAGATTCGACTGCTGCCACTACTCAATTCCATCAAGATGGAATCGTGGAAGAATAATATTGAATAAGAATCATATTCACTGAATAACTTTAGAACTAATTGCTTGAAATTCATATGTTTGATCGTATCAAAGATCTTTGAACAGTTCAAAGACATGTAATGAATTTTAATGATAGAGTTATCATAAAACTTCAGATTGAATATATTTGAACAAGTAAAAAATGTTCAACCTACGTTTCATTAGAACAGATTGAAAGTTTTTGATCATTTCAAGACGTTCAATATGTGTTCTTTCAAAAACACGTAACTAAGTTATGACAATTCATAAACTAAGTTACGAAGTAAAGAAAACTACCTTAAGCAATTACAATTATTAAAACTACATACATCTAATGTATCAGTTTAATGAATCTGGTGGTCCAATGACAAATCATTGGTTAAACGAGATTTTAATCACATTCCTGAATACAATATTCATTAAATGGATAAGGATGTGTGGTGTGATCTTGTATCAAACCATCATTTACCATACAGAATAAGCATCTAATGCTTAAGTATTAAACTTATAAAGCACCGTTCTAAATTATTTATTTTACCGAATAATTTTTCTTAATGTTTATCTCTACGTCAATGACACTACTAGTTATATTTAAAATATATAACAATTGTTTATAAAGAACAAGTAACTATCCAATAGTCGCGACTTCCGATATCAAATATCAAAACAATCGTTAACTAATATTTTTAAATAACTAGATGGGAGATCTAGTATCCAATACCTATAGTTGTAGTATTGTGAAAATCGATATTTTCTATACACAACTATACGCATCTCATTTCTTTAGCTTTACTATTTGCATTCAACTATTCACAACAATTGCAAATAATTGATTAGCAAATTGTGTCAGACACATTGCCTCTAAAGGTAATTAAAGCTAAGAAACGTCATTACTAGATAAAAAAAATACCTAATTGGGGCTTTCTTAATACCAGTCAAGAATCTCGAGACATGAACTAATTCAAGTCAATTCTTACTGCATAAGAAAATATTCTCTCTAAAGTATTATATCCTAAAAAGGATATCTATCTAGATTATCTATCATGACCTAGAAACTAAGTCATTAACCATCTTGATTTTTGAAGAAAATCGGAACAATAGTTCCCGATGGTTTAGACCAATCTAATAATATCATAGTCTAATAGTATCTAGAACATATTCTAGAATAACTGCAACCAAGAGTCAAGTCAGATAACATATCAAAATATGTGTGCAGTTAATTAAAAGTTTAATTCTATCTAATATAGATTAAGGAAAAACAAAAAAGCGGCTATTTCCATAATAATACACACTGCCCAAGTTAAGGAATTTTTAAACTTAGTAGTGCCTCCCACTATTTTACGTAATACCGCAATCCCCAACGGAAAAACGAGAATTCAATAATTAAATCGAATTCCATAACGGGAAGATGACCCCCTGAATATATTTATACTCACAGCAGAGGCACGGTCTCGCCTGCGTATATTCACAGGTAGACAACTCATTGCCAATCACTCATTAGTGACTCATGGGTTTCCGGTGCTGGTCGTTTCTCATTGTCGCTGCTAAGGCAGGCCCACAAGGAGACGTACCAAGGTTAAACTCGTCAATGATAAACTCAAGTTACTTGCGTAACCCTGACAGCTAGGGCACGTTCAGGATTCCGCTTTCGCTTGAATTTATCTAGTATCTAATATACATCCGGCATAAATAAATCTCTATCGGCTACACCCTCACAGTAGAGGCACGGTCTCGGATGTAGTCACGGAAAAATATTTATAAACCGTATTGACAAGGCGAACCAATAAACAAGTATTCCAAATACCAGTTACTTTAAAACCTTATTAAGCGGGGATATTCCATAAAATATTCTTTTAATTTATTTAATCAAATTAAATAATATATGCATGCAACAAGTAAAGAAAAGAACAATCATTATATTTTAAAGGGCTAATCATATCGGGGTGTCCAGAATCAGACTCGCTCTGATACCATTTTATTGGGGTTTTAAGGGGGAATATCGGTAACGCAGCGGAATCGCGGAAAATCAAAATTTTCCGATTTCAAAACTTTTTCTCGGATTAATCAAATAAACTTATTTATTTAATTATCCAATTATCAAATTCTGAAAAATTACACAAGAGATCAAATTTCTTGGTAATTACCGAATTGCCCCAAAACTTTGTAATTGATTATTTTAGCTCAATATTATCAAATATAATTTTGGATGATTCTAAATCATTTCTAAAATATTTTTCAACACATCTAATGCATCAAAATCAGATTTAACACAAATCACCAATTTTTTCCTAATTGCCGTGACTACCCCCAAATTTTCAAGTAATTGCATTTTGGTCCCTTTTGTTCAAAACATGCCAAGGTAAAATTCAATCAACCCAAAAATTTACATGCATCATATTCATACTATAATACATTACATATATGAAAAGCCCCAAATTTGGAGTTGGTTATGAACCCTAATTTTTCAATTTCATCAAATTGTCCAATTTCACCAAATTTACAAAATCCAACACTTTAATCCATTCAATACTTCACCAATCAAGCCTCACCACTTTGAAAGAACTCTAGAACAATTCTAGGTCACCAAGGAGTGGCTTACTAACTCTATAATGACAACTTTGATTTTCAAAGAATCAAAAGTAAGCCTTTGAAACCATTTCAAGGCTACTTACATACACACATCTTTCATTCAAGTTCACAACAATTAAAAACAAACTATAAGTAGAGAGACAACATCAAAGCAACACAAGATGAAGCTAAGCATGTTAGAAACATTTTTCATGTTGGAAGATTTGAAAGAAAACTTACAAAACCTTAAGATTTCCAAGTTTTTCCTTCTTTTCTTCAAACTTTTCTCTCAACTATTTTTGTGTTCCATTTTGTGACTTATGAATCCTTAAACCCTAAAAATGAAACAAAACAATATATACTCACCCAAATCAAGCCCTATACCGAAATTGTAGTAAGGAAAAATATCTAGATATTTTTCATTTGTTTCATTTAAAGCTTACTTTAATCAACTTGCAATTTGATCATTACAACTTTAATGAAAATTCAACAAGTCAACAAAAGCAACTTAAAAATATAACAATTATATTATGTAGGTATATGGCCGAAAATTGATAAAAATAAAGGAAAAAATATTTCAATTTTAACAATTTAAAATAAATTTCCAAGGAAGTCAAATCCAATTTGACTACCATTTCCTTTCTTTAAAAGTCAATAATAAACACTTATAATCATTTCCTAACTTTATCATTTGGTGAAATATTTATATTTTAATAATTATTAATCATTAACAATTAAATAATTAAATAACTAATTAAATACAAATATCTCAAATACATGTATTATATTTACTTTAAATATCTCAAATACATATATTAATGATATATGTCAAATATTTTTATTTGACAATTATTAATGTGTATTTAATAATATCATATATTAAATACAAACACACATTAATAGGAAACGACGGTTCGGCCCGTTCGCATGTATATTTCGTTTAACGTTTAAACGATTTATAAATAATCATCATTATTCATAACAGTTGCCCTAGTGCTCTACGAGTATATTTCATTAGTGAGACTCTCTAGATTCAGATATATCCGTCATAAAATCCAATTTCGTGTCCATAATTTACCCACCCGTAAATTATGACGACCACGGATAAACTAGCTGAATCATACAGGTCGAGGTCATTGCATACGTATAATCCCTCTGTCACAGGTATCCGGATAATACCAGAGATATAGATGTAAACGTCAAATCTCTATAGGTATTATCTCGTCGACGTATCTATTAGCAATCTCTAAATAAGATTCGGAACTTACTTCCGAAGTATACTGTGGCCACAGATTTAACAGACTGCTAATAATATATGGACTACCTATGCTCTGTAAACAGACTTGACAGATCCTATCTTGATACACACAGGATATCATGAGGATCAGTCCACACCCAACGAACAGGCGGAGGTCTGATCTAAATAGATTGGTGACGTGACTGTCATCTAAGTGTGGAGGATGTCTCATACATCCACAGTGGTATCTCAAGTCGAAGGACCACTATGCTACTCAACCCGAGAAGATTCTTATTGACGTTGGTGTACCATCCATTAAGAATCTTCGGTGAGTCGTTCAGTGTTTATCCACTATAAACACCTACACGTCTATACGAGTCTCCCTAGACTCATGGTTCATTGGGATAAACCATCGTACCAAGTCTCGATATACCACATGTATTGGTCTCAACAGATTTGACTAACCGACCCGTGTTAGTGAATCTTGACCATGAACTATATTTGATATATACATTTAGCAGTGAAACTTCCCAATGTCAATTACAAACTAGCTTTGTAACTGTGTACTACATTATATATTATCGGGCATTTGTCTAATATATACATATCACTAAACAACATTTAGTTTCAATCTAATCGTAATCAGATCGAATACGTATATAAAAATAAGAGGTGCAACCATAAATAAGTAATATTAAGGAAAATAGGATGTTCATATTCATGAATCAGACATAAATACGGTCCGGATTGGCCCTCTGAGCACCAACCCCAACAATTTTTCCCACTTGCTCTAGTGCCAATCCACGGTATCATATACGCATCTCAATGTGTATCGTATACTCATGGCTCTCAAAAGCTCACCTAGCACTTAAGAGGTAGGCAACAAGAATGAGGTCCGCTATTACATATTGAGTTTGTCAAACAAACTCCATCGTTTCCTATAGTCAGCATCATTCATATTTTGTAGAATCTAAATTATACATTAATATGACTTTGATGCTACATCAATATTGTGCTACAACTACTGAGTTGTCCAAGTATTTATGGATCAAATCCAAAATACTATGAAGACAACCGCAAGCACAACAACATACAAATCTTCTAATTTATAAGGTCATATGCAACTTCATAAGTCAATACTTCATAAGTTGCATCTAATTCCACTAAATAGTAGAATCTTTCGTGACACTCCCACATCTTTTGTGACTCTTTATGTCGTAGACTGTCTAACGTCATAATTAGTCTCAAAACTAATATGACTCTATTGGTTGCATAATGTATTCTCCATGAATTAGAAACTTGTTCTTAATATCTCAAATATCCCAAAGAACGTGTTTCAAGATCCATCTTATGGTCTATAGGATATCAAAATAACTCATAACAATTACGATGAAATCGATATCTACAATCGCACATTATAAAGTATCGATTATGTCATCATCAAATGATACATAAGATTGATTAGACATTCTAATCAATATCTCTTTCGAAAAAGGAATCATCCTTTACGAAAGATGAATACTTTATATAAGACACACAATAACTGTCCAATAGTTATACTAACTGCCATACAGATAGCCTAGTTAGTCCTTTATTAGATCATATCTAATGCACGACTAATAGGAGTATCTCACAAGTCTCCAAGTTTTATATCATATATAAAACTTTATATCAAATATAACAGAGACTACTCCCACTGCTTTCACGGAGTAAATAAGACTTAGGTAAATCTTTTACCTTACAAACATCTCATTATACTATAATAATGATAATGTTGTTAGGATATATAACACTAGAAAGTAATTTTTACGCTCCCACTAACCCTTCAAGCACATATGTATTCTCTATACTTTGACAAGATCAGACAATCTAACTGATATCAAAAATAGAGAATACTGATTTCCGGAAGACTTATCCGAGTCTACAATAGGCTCTATAAGCTAGCACACTAAATTGCGATCTCAGCAGAACACAAACTCTAGGACCATTCCAGAATGAACTCTTCAAACAAAGAAATCACAACTGATCTCTTATATTAATAAGTCACGCAAAAACGCCACTTTTCATTCTTTAGCTAAAATGTACAATTTAATATCAACATTAACCAATATATCTTTAATTGTTCAATTAGCGTGACTAGAGACAAGTTTTCTCAGAATCTACAATAGATGGCTGAGTATAACTTTTCTCACTGTCATACTATAAAGGTCAAACCCTTAATAAGTTCACACTACTTTCGCTGCGCAAACAATTAGCACATATCATGAACTAATTCATAATGAAAGCTTAATCAAGTTCAAAACTTGATCACAGTAAGCTATGAACAATCTTAGATCTATGGTTCAATGGTGAACTTCCAGAATCGATATCAAATATCGCTTCCATTATAAGTTATAGGATAATGTTCTTCGGTAAGAAAACAACAGAATCATTAAGTATCAAATACTCGTAAATGATTCTGATATCCTATTAAACTTATATAGAAGATGTATAAGTGTTGTTTCATCTTATTAATTACGTAGTTCCATTATAGTTTATCATTCTCACATTTGACTTCAATAAGTCAAGTCTTTTCTACAATTGTTAACATCCGATGTTACACACCAAATGATAAAACGATTTTATTACTTATGATCGTAGGAAAGATATTCTATCAAATAGAATACAATATTCTATTAAACAGAATAAACGATAAATTTTTACTTATACCTCTTAAGTGCAAGTATTTTCCATTATATAAAAGAAATATTCAAATCTCAAACTTTTCAAGATTCAAAATTTCTATCTATACATATCATATATGTAGCTGTAGAAATTAATGGAACGTAAATTAAAAAAGATGAACTAGTATTACTGGAGCATATCCCCAAGAGTATTAAAACTAATTCGGTAACATTCAATATCAAACGAATCAAATCATATAAGATTCGACTGCTGCCACTACTCAATTCCATCAAGATGGAATCGTGGAAGAATAATATTGAAAGGATATCTATCTAGATTATCTATCATGACATAGAAACTAAGTCATTAACCATCTTGATTTTTGAAGAAAATCGGAACAATAGTTCCCGATGGTTTAGACCAATCTAATAATATCCTAGTCTAATAGTATCTATAACAAATTCTAGAATAACTGCAACCAAGAGTCAAGTCAGATAACATATCAAAATATGTGTGCAGTGAATTAAAAGTTTAATTCTATCTAATATAGATTAAGGAAAAACAAAAAGCGGTTATTTCCATAATAATATACACTGCCCAAGTTAAGGAATTTTTAAACTTAGTAGTGCCTCCCACTAGTTTACATAATACCGTAATCCCCAACGGAAAAATGAGAATTCAATAATTAAATCGAATTCCATAATGGGAAGATGACCCCATGAATATATTTCTACTCACAGCAGAGGCACGGTCTCGTCTACGTATATTCACAGGTAGACAACTCATTGTCAATCACTCATTAGTGACTCATGGGTTTCCGGTCCTGGACGTTTCTCGTTGTCGCTGCTAAGGCAGGCCCACAAGGAGACGTACCAACGTTCAGGATTCTGCTTTCGCTTGAATTTATCTAGTATCTAATATATAACCGGCATAAATAAATCTTTATCGGCTACACCCTCATAGTAGAGGCACGGTCTCGGATGTAGTCACGGAAAAATATTTATAAACCGTATTAACAAGGCGAACCAAGAAATAAATATTCCAAATACCAGTACTTTAAAACCTTATTAAGCGGGAATATTCCATAAAAGATTCGTTTAATTTATTTAATCAAATTAAATAAATATATGCATGCAACAAGTAAAGAAAAGAACAAGCATTATATTTTAAAGGGCTAATCATATCGGGGTGTCCAGAATCAGACTCGCTCTGATACCATTTTATTGGGGTTTTAAGGGGGAATATCGGTAACGCAGCGGAATCGCGGAAAATCAAAATTTTCCGATTTCAAAACTTTTTCTCGGATTAATTAAATAAACTTATTATTTAATTATCCAATTATCAAATTCTGAAAAATTACACAAGAGATCAAATTTCTTGGTAATTACCAAATTGCCCCAAAACTTTGTAAATCGATTATTTTAGCCCAATATTATCAAATATAATTTTGGATGATTCTAAATCATTTCTAAAATATTTTTCAACACATCTAATGCATCAAAATCATATTTAACACAAATCACCAACTTTTTCCTAATTGCCGTGACTACCCCCAAATTTTCAAGTAATTGCATTTTGGTCCCTTTTGTTCAAAACATGCCAAGATAAAATTCAATCAACCCAAAAATTTACATGCATCATATTCATACTATAATATATCACATATATGAAAAGCCCCAAATTTGGAGTTGGTTATGAACCCTAATTTTTCAATTTCATCAAATTGTCCAATTTCACCAAATTTATAAAATCCAACACTTTAATCCATTCAATACTTAACCAATCAAGCCTCACCACTTTGAAAGAACTCTAGAACAATTCTAGGTCACCAAGGAGTGGCTTACTAACTCTATAATGGCAACTTAGATTTTCAAAGAATCAAAAGTAAGCCTTTGAAACATTTCAAGGCTACTTACATACACACATCTTTCATTCAAGTTCACAACAATTAAAACACAAACTATAAGTAGAGAGACAACATCAAAGCAACACAAGATGAAGCTAAGCATGTTAGAAACATTTTTCATGTTGGAAGATTTGAAAGAAAACTTACAAAACCTTAAGATTCCAAGCTTTTCCTTCTTTTCTTCAAACTTTTCTCTCAACTACTTTTGTGTTTCATTTTGTGACTTATGAATCCTTAAACCCTAAAAATGAAACAAAACAATATATACTCACCCAAATCAAGCCCTATGCCGAAATTGTAGTAAGGAAAAATATCTAGATATTTTTCATTTGTTTCATTAAAGCTTACTTTAATCAACTTGCAATTTGATCATTACAACTTTAATGAAAATTCAACAAGTCAACAAAAGCAACTTAAAAATATAACAATTATATTTATATAGGTATATGGCCGAAAATTGATAAAAAAAAATAAAGGAAAAAATATTTCAATTTTAACAATTTAAAATAAATTTCCAAGGAAGTCAAATCCAATTTGACTACCATTTTTTTTACTTTAAAGTCAATAATAAACACTTATAATCATTTCCTAACTTTATCATTTGGTGAGATATTTATATTTTAATTATATTAATCATTTAACAATTAAATAATTAATTAAATACAAATATCTCAAATACGTGTATTATATTTACTTTAAATATCTCAAATACATATATTAATGATATATGTCAAATACTTTTATTTGACAATTTATTAATGTGTATTTAATAATATCATATATTAAATACAAACACACATTAATTAGGAAATGACGGTTCGGCCCGTTCGCATGTATATTTCGTTTAACGTTTAAACGATTTATAAATAATCATCATTATTCATAAAATTTGCCCTAGTGTTCTACGAGTATATTTCATTAGTGAGACTCTCTAGATTCAGATATATCCGTCATAAAATCCAATTTCGTGTCCATAATTTACCCACCCGTAAATTATGACGACCACGGATAAACTAGCTGAATCATACAGGTCGAGGTCATTGCATACGTATAATCCCTCTGTCACAGGTATCCGGATAATACCAGAGATATAGATGTAAACGTCAAATCTCTATAGGTATTATCTCGTCGACGTATCTATTAGCAATCTCTAAATAAGATTCGGAACTTACTTCCGAAGTATACTGTGGCCACAGATTTAACAGACTGCTAATAATATATGGACTACCTATGCTCTGTAAACAGAACTGATGGATCCTATCTTGATACACACAGGATATCCTGAGGATCGGTCCACACCTAACGAACAGGCGGAGGTCTGATCTAAATAGATCGGTGACGTGACTGCCATCTAAGTGTGGATGATGTCTCATACATCCACAGTGGTATCTCAAGTCGAAGGACCACTATGCTACTCAACCCGAGAAGATTCTTATTGACGTTGGTGTACCATCCATTAAGAATCTTCGGTGAGTCGTTCAGTGTTTATCCACTATAAACACCTACACGTCTATACGAGTCTCCCTAGACTCATGGTTCATTGGGATAAACCATCGGACCAAGTCTCGATATACGACATGTACTGGTCTCAACATATTTGACTAACCGACCCGTGTTAGTGAATCTTGACCATGAACTATATTTGATAATATACATTTAGCAGTGACACTTCCCAATATCAATTACAAACTAGCTTTGTAACTGTGTACTGCATTATATATTATCGGGCTTTGTCTAATATTACATATCACTAAAAACATTTAGTTTCAATCTAATCGTAATCAGATCGAATACGTATATAAAAACAAGAGGTGCAACCATAAATAAGTAATATTATGGAAAATGGGATGTTCATATTCATGAATCAGACATAAATACAGTCCGGATTGGCGCTCTGAGCACTAACCCCAACAGGCACAACTATTCGTGGATATGGTCTGCAAGTTACATGGATATCCTAAGTCTATTGTCTCAGATATGGACCCAATTTTTCTTAGTAAATTATGGCATGCATTGTTTCAGTCCTCATGCACTATGTTGGCAACCAGCAGTGATTACCACCCACAGTCTGATGGCCAAACAAAAGTGGTCAATATGTGTGTTGCACGATATCTCAGGTGTTTTGTTTCCAGCTGCCCTTCCAAATAGATTATTTTTTTACCTTGGGCTGAATGGTGTTATAAGACTTCTTACCATACCAGCATGGGTCTCACTCATTTTCAAGTGGAGAATAATACCAGAATATATTTGGAGAGCCATCTTGTTCAAAATAGATCATGTTCCATCTTGTTCATCACCACAAGACCCATGTTCCATCTTGTTCCATCTTGTTTGTTGGATTAGGCTTGGATTCTTGGAGCTTCTCTGTGTTGAGAAAACGCCCACCAGATCCTCTAGCCCTGTTCATTGCATGAACATGGCGGGACTCGTGAAGATATGGCTGCACGGGTTTAGATCAGTGTTTTAGAGAGAATATCACTTTTTCAAAGAATTGTAATGCCAGTGTGTAATATCAAAAATTGAAGTATAGTTAGGAAACCCTGAGGGGCACATACCTTGCGGCCTTTGATGAGTTTGTTTTGAGCTTCGAGCTTGGCACGGTACTGTCTACGCCTGAGAATTGCTCGATACTGTTTTGCATTGACATAAATGGGCTCATCTTCGGCAAGTTCAAGAGGCAGCGGGACTCGAGCAGAAGCCATTCTCATTATTTGGGGCTGATGAATCTGGTGACATTTCAATGACAAATATCTCATGTATGGGTGGCAGATAAAACACATACTGGTATAGTCGTACTTTAAAAGAAATAGGCTTAAATAAAGGTAATAGATTGATTCAAGGACATGAGAATCAGAATCAATATCAAAAAGGTTGAAAGCACAGGAAACATTTAATAAGACATAAAAATTGTTTTCCCTACATAAAAAATGATTTATAAGAACTGTCTCGCTTCCTTGCAAGCATTTTGCATCTCTGACTGGAAATTTCAGACCTTATAAAGCAACAGCATTTCATTAAAGAAATACCTTAACAATTACAAAAATGAAAGAGGAAACTTTCTTAATATAAAGTATTATTAAGATAAGGAAAGCAGAAAACATTAAGGACAAAGAGAGATGCAAAGGGAGGTGCAGACATTAATACACAACAAAAGATCAGAAAACTGCATAGCCTGATTTATGGACATTGAAGAATCTAAAGGCATGCAAAATATTGACACACTTGCATTTGAAAGGATTAAGCAAGCATAATATTAATGCCTAGAAAGGAGCTTCTCGATGAAAATGATGGTCTAGAGTCTACACTATGAAGAATCTAAAGTTGGTGCAGTTATATAACGAATCCCCTTCAGACGCAATAAAGAGGGCAATAAAGTAAACAATTGAAGGGAGGGAGGGAGAGAGAGAGAGAGAGAGAGAGAGAGAACAGAAAGAGCACGAGAATTCTCAGTGCAACTCAAGTAAACTACAATAAAAGCTAGTTCGAGTTTGCTACATGAGTCCTTTCCTCCGTTCCGGCCTAGCTACACAAGAACTTTGAGGTGCACAATGCATCAAATTTGGCCCAAAGTAGGTCTCTAATATCTTCATATAAGCAGCATGTTCAATTTAAAATTTTAAAATTTCAAGTCTTACTAAGCAGTTGGCCTTCTGGAGAATATATTCTCCCTAATTTCTTTTCTAATTGCAAACATGTTCAATAATATTCTACTCTATGAGTTCTAGTGCATGCAACAAACCAAAAGACATCATACAGCTCAAGGTGCTTACCATAGCCTGTGGTGGAAGGAAAGGTGATAGTAAGCCACTGAAGTATGGTTCAGCATATTGGAGTTGGAAGGGAGCCTAAAAAAAAAAAAAGTTCAGAGCATGAGAATCCTTTTCAGACTCACAATCAGCAATCACAGATGGGTATCAACTTACAAATGACTGGTTATAATCAACATGCTTAGGAGTGAAGATAAAATCCTGGGGCCCCATTGATGAGACAAACTTAGCGTGACCTCCCAAATGATTCATGTGAGTTCTATTAAATCCTGAGTAAGAAAAACAACAACTAAATAAGACATATCTAACTCAGTGACAACAAAAGCGCAATAAATCCATCAAGTTCAAAAGAGGAACCTATTTCAGTTATAGCAAGTCTGTTTGGTAAGTCAAGTTGTGAGGTAAGAATGACCTGTTTCTCATTGCCATGTGTGGCTGACTACATGTTTCCTTATTCTCAAGTAAGCAATCTAATTGGGACTCAGTAGGCGAGTCCAATGATGACAGAAAACATATACATAGAATTTAGAAGAAGAATTTGTATTTCCTGATAACCTTATTAAAGATCTTAGCCACAAACTAAGCAAAATACTTGATAATAGAAAGAGCAAGAGGACCAAAGTTAGGAACACTTGGAATTAATTCCTGTAATCACCTGGTGGTGTTGATATTCTGCTTTGCCCATTAGGATTTCCATCTCTCACATTAGCCTCTTTGGAGCTAGATTGACCAGTCGACTGAGTTGAGGAGGATTCCTGGTCTTGTGATTGAAAGCTCAATTGCTTAGTGTTAGGAAAATGTTGCAGAGAAATGGCCATCTTCAGGCTTAAGCTTCCAGACAGGGTCGATTGTTGAGCACAAGATTCAGTTGAACTCCCCCACGATGGGCCAACAACGTCATACATTGACATTGAATGGGCAGTACTTATACCAGAATCCTTACTATACAAGTTAGGCATTGTAAAAATTATTATGATGAGAACTTCAGTTCCAAGCTTCAAAATGTAAAGGAGAAAAAACTAAAACTTTGCTCAAGTATTCGGCCAACCTGCAAGTCAGCAGCCCAACTAAGTGCCAACTACCACAAACAATAAAATCTATCAATTAACGAGCAAAGCATCAAACATCAGCAAAATTTTATAAGCATTGAATGACTCACTACCTTGAGAAAAGGAAACACAATTTGACGATCATTGAAGAGTATTTTACAGAGAGCCGATGAGAAATTCCATTAATAACCGGCTGTTTTAATTCTTTGGAACAACTCAACAAATTTAGTAGATCTTTTTAGGAGGACCCAATGACCATAGTTCAAACCTATCCAATTTTTACAGTGTGATGGTAGGCTGTTCATGGACCAGCTGTACCTACCGTTTCTTTTTTGGGATCAATATCAGCAATGCAACGATAAATCTAATCCAAACAAGAGAGCTGTGACACAATCTAACCCGAAAGAACAAAATGTAGAATTGAACAGTAGCAGTCTCTACTGGGGGTTATTACTCATTATTCTACTTGCTGTATTTTCCAACATGCACATGGATCATTCAGAAAATAAACATAGTACAAACCCGGGAAAAAAGAAAAAAGAAAATCAAGAACAGGAATACAGGAGGTAGAGACAAAAGTTGAATAAATCTCTTGTTCTCAAGTACCAGATATTATAATCACTAACTCCCAAACGCAAACTTGACAGCAACTCAACATGCAAAACCAGAAAGCCAAATCTTAAAAAGAGAGAGGGAAAAATGAAAAATGATTATATCTCAAAACATAATCACCATAGGAATTACACACCCATATAAATTCTTAAACAAAACAAGAAAAAACCCATCATTTTTTCACCACCAAGACCGATTCAACCTGTCAACCAATATCTTAAGCTCAAAACGCAAGCATTTCAAGATTCTAAACCGACAAAGATACAATTTCACACACCCAAAACACTCCAAAGCAAGCAAGAAACAGAAATCAGATAAAAAGAACAAACCCAGAAGAAAGAAAGAAAGAAAGAAGAATGGCAAACCTTTGAAGATTGATAAAGCAAACAGAAACAACAGTACTATAGACAAATGGGTAACCATGTAAGCATCCAAAAAGCTCTCAACTTTTTCTCTCTAACCAACTTAAAAACACTCATTTTCTCTCTCTTTTTTTCCCTATGCCTTTGAACCTCACCACCACCATGTTCATGTCTAGTAACATCACCACCAGCAGCACCTACAGCAAGCAGCAGAATCCTTCATTTATGTACGGTGCAGAGATTGTTGAGATCACAAGTTAATTTATATTTTCAATTAATATTCTCAATAACGTGTGTGTACACATATAATAAATATTTTTGTTATGCATGTATTATATTGACTTAGTTTGGTTCTGACAGTGGCGTAATAATTTTTTTTTTCTAATTTTTTAAATTTTCTCCGTGAAGAAATGCAGACACTTTACATTAATTTTGCACATATATTAATCCACTCTCATTCAGCCGTCCCTATAATTTCCACCATCACCTTCCCCACGCGCCTTCCCCATTACTTGACTTCCAATTTTATGATGTGCTTAAGAAAGGGAGATTATCGCATTTTTTCTGATATATATCTCCTTAATTTAAAAATTAAGATTTTTTTTTTAATTTTATTTTTTATAAATATATCACTTCAATATATTAATATTAAAAAATAAAATTGTAAAAGAAAATTTTTTTTTTTGAGACGAGGGATAATGATATATTCTATAAATATGTTAAATATAAAAAACAATAGGAGTAGGGGAAAGTGAGTGGCAATCTCCCTTAAAGATAAGTAATTTTTTTTTTTTTAGGTTCTCTCTAAATCATGTAGCATTTCTAACAATGTTTCCTTCATGATTTTATACTAATTTTATTTTATGGGTAAGATATTTTTTTCCCTTCATAAATTTGAGGAATGTAATTAATATTTAAATGAGAATTAAACTACACTTTTACAAAAAGAGTTGTAAGATAGTAAGTATTTACTTGTTCAAATTTTTCCAAATCAGATTCATTTTTGTAAATGGAACGAGTCTTGCATTTGATTGCATATTTGTCTTATATCATATGGTAAACTTAAAGGCCAGTTTGGTACTAGGGTGAGAAAAAAATAATAATTAAGAAATTAAAATTTATTGTGGTAGATAAATATGGTTTATATAAAATATTTTTTTTATCAAATAAATATAATTTTTTCAGTAATAACTATGAGATAAAATCAGATGGTCTAAAAAATCACAGACTTTAAACTTACTCGAGTTCATCTCTAACATATAGAAAATTAAGGATAGTTTTCTCCCACATATAACCTATAGCAGTAGGGTCAGGTAGCAAAAACAACAGCCCTCGCTTTGGAGTTCCCAGCCGGTGAGGGAGTAGAATCTTAATAGTGTCATGTCATGGTAGATCGATGTGAAGTTCTTTGGAGGCCTGGACAGTTTTGAGGTTTATTTTGATTTCGGATCTCTCAGACTAGTTTGAATGAATGATTTTGATAGAGTTTTGTTATGTTATAGTTTTTTTTTTTTTTCCCCTTTTTAGGATAATTTCTGTGTATCTTTTAATATTTGTTCAATGTTATTTTTTTTAGATCTTGTCTTGTCAATCCGAGTCTTTTATTGTATTGTTTTGTTACTCCATTATAATATATTTCTCTCCTGGTAAGGTAATGTGGTTCACTAGCTCCAGATTGGGATGGTTAACTAGGACAATACCGTTAATTTCCTCATGAACCATAATATACTCTTAAGACGTAAACTCGTTTTCTTCTCTATTATAAGAAATTAATGGTGAAAGGAATTCTGTTGTTACACATTTATGTGTATTGTTAGTCTACATCCTAATTAGGTTTAAGTCTTAAATTTTCACAAGTATAGTCACATTCTTCATAAATATATGTGTCTATATATACACACACATTCTTCGTAGACGTCATCTTAATTAGCAATTTTTTTTTTTTATATTTGATTGATTATTAGTCATACTCGGTTTTATTAACACAAAATTTTGAATTATGCTCAGTAGTCTTTTGAATTATGATACTCATAATTATAATTATTTTGTGTAGCACACAAACGCACGTATCGCGCAAGCAATGTATGAAAGATGGAATTACAGGGGCTTATTATTAATCCAACTGATTCATAAAACTAAATTAATTTTAAATTTTAACTGAGCGAATTTAAAAAAAAAATCGTTTTAAGATTTATTTAAACTAAGACAATTTAAAAACTAGAATTGCAAAATTGAGAAACCTATGCGATAAAGAATTGGTGTTGTAATTTCACCAAGCAAGTTGAATGTATACGTATTTTTTCTACAACTGAGTTATCATTATAGATTATTAACCTAGAACACGAAATTATAGATAAGTCTTTGTCGATGGTCGAGTATAAATATCTAACTTAATTCAATTACCTATATGTTTATGATAATTAATTTAAATCAAACTCAGAAAGATCAAGCTCTAATTATTGTTCACACCCTGTATATATATGTATATCCTGCACAAAAATCTATTATTTCGAACGAGGTTACGTGTTATCAATTCTTAATACTAAACCAAGAATTATTTTGTCAAGTTCGTTGGGGTTTACCACAACTATTTTATTGATGATTAAGCAATAGAATGCATTAATTATACATAATGATAAACAATTGTAACATCCCCGATTTGGGAGATGTTACCGGCAGGGGATAGACCGTACTAACCTCATAAGCCGCTGACTCTCTAACCATGAGCAGATACTAATATTCTTTTCTTTATTTAAATATCTTAAATATGGGACCGTAGCCCAAGCTTAAAAACTTAACATACAAACTCAACATTAATGACTGTATTCAGTAACACTTACTTTACAATGACTATTACAACCAAAGACTAGTACATAACTTTTACTTGACTCTGACTGGACTCTCACTCTTTCTAACTTGGACTGGTGGACTCCATAACCTAGTGACTGCATCAGTATCCGTCCTTCCGAGCTCGTCCTCCGAGAATACCTGCAAAACAAGGAAACTGGGAGTGGGGGGTCAAATCGTTGTACAATCTAAGTGAGTGGACGAATTCAAGAAATAGCTTTATATCAAAAACTATTTTTCTGTCTGAAATCTCTGGGCTTCTTTCTGAAAACTTATCTTTCTGAAGGTTTCTTATAAGACAGTTGTTTTCTGAAAGACTTTCTTTTCTAAAAACCTCTCTGAAATCTGTTCTGAAAACTTTTCTGATGTACATGTTTCTGAAAACTATCTCTGAAAACTGATTTCTATTTCTGAAAATTGTCTCTGAAATACCTGACATATGGGGGCGTTACGCATCGCCGTCCCCCCATACGCCTAACTAGAGCCAGGAGTGTAAATCCATGACTTTGGGGCGTTACATATCGCCGTCCCCCAAAGCATGCCACTACTGTCCCTGAAAACTAGTGGTCTTGGGGCGTTACGTATCGCCGTCCCCCAAGCCACTGAACTAGAACTGGGGGTACGGATCTATGCTATCCTCCAAGCTCTGAAACTAGGATTTATGAGCATCTGTCATCCCTAATCCTGAACTAGGATCTGGGGCGTTACATATCGTCGTCCCCTCAGTCCTCTACATGTGCACATATGCGGTCCGTCAATTTCATGTCTGTACAAGTTGCATACTGAGGTGGGTTTTTGCCCCATGCCTCGAAAACATAAATCTCATGTTTGAAAATATTTATATCTCAAAACTAATGCTGTAAAACAATCTTTCTGAAACATCACTGTATAAAAGTATTTGTAATAAAATTCTGTCTAACGCCCTATATGCTTGAAAAGTAAGTTTGAATTCAAAACTTGATAAATAAAACCAGTTTGAGAAGAGAGGTCCACTCACTGTTTTGGAGTTCCGCTAGCTTTTCTTCACTTCGCTGAAGAGCTTGTGGTTCCTACGATGATCTATTCTTTTGTTTATTTCCTCATCTTTCAAGGTTTCATAGATTCCAAATCTTCTTGCCTCTTCCTTCTTCTCTTTTTCTGATTTTCTTCTCTCCCTTTTCTTCATTTCCTTCTCTTATTCTTCTT